>OZ018324.1:79580539-79583039 GCA_963969495.1 Ceratothoa steindachneri | reverse complement strand
TTGAAGGCGAATTCACGGTTCCTGGCTACCAACTCTTCCACAAAGATAGGCCAGACAGAGAGGGTGGCGGTGTAATGTTGTATGTCAAGGATACAATCAAATCTACGAACTCCAACGTTATATCCGACCACGAGCTCCTAGGCGTTGACCTAGAGATCGGTCCTGCCAAATACAGGACCCTGCTGCTTTACAGACCCCCTTCCCAACCTGTTGAGAAGGACAGGGAACTGTACCAGCTGCTGGGTGAGCTGGTTCAAGGCAGAGTGTGCATCGTTATGGGCGATTTCAACAGCCAAGTTGACTGGGAAACCAGAGCAGCCTGTGGCGAGAGCGCGCTACTCCTGGAGTTCGCCAACAACGAGTTCCTCACTCAATGGGTCAGAGAACCGACGAGAGGAGACAATATCCTCGACTTGGTCTTCACCTCTGAGGATGATATCGTTGAGAATATCTCTGTAGGCGAAGAGCTCGGTGGCAGTGATCACCAGCTAGTTAGATTTAGCGTCAAGATCCCGAAGGTAAGGTCTGTTGCCAGTCAATTAAAGAAACTTGACTTGAGAAGAGCAGACTTTGCAAGCCTTCGAGCTGGACTGACTGACGTGAGGCTAGAAGTGTGCGATGCCGTTGAAGACTGGTGGAAAAGTTTCAAAACCACATTCATGAGTCTTCAATCGCGTTTCATCCCTCTGAAATGCCCCCGTCTGTCTTCTGTTCAACCAAAGTGGTTTAATCGAGAAATCGGCCAACTGCTTAGGGAGAAGAGAAATGTGTACCGGCAATCGAAGATCTCGGGTGACTTTGACGAATACCGGAGGCTAGCCAGGAGAGTGAAGTCCAGCATAAGGGCGGCTAAGCGGTCTGAGGAACTCCGAGTGGCGAGACTCTGTAAAGAGAATCCCAAGGAGTTTTTTGGATATGTGAACAGCCGTAAACCAATCCGTCGAACGATTGGCCCTTTGAGGAATGAGGAGGGGACATTAAAGCATTCAGATGCAGAAAATGCTAACCTCCTCAACGACTACTTCTCTTCAGTGTTTACTGAAGAGTGTGGTCCCATTCCCCAGCCGACGGATTCCTACTCGGGGGAAAAGCTGGAGGCAATGGACTTCACCGAAGGAGAAATAAAGAAAAAGATCGCTGACCTAAAGACGAATAAGTCCCCTGGACCGGACGGGTTTCTACCTAAAGTGTTGAAGGAAGTGTGCGATGAAGTATCACGACATCTGTGCGCTATCTTTAACATGTCAATCCGGACCGGATGCGTTCCTAGAGACTGGCGTGAGGCGGAGGTGACTCCTATCTTCAAGAAAGGAGACCGTAACCAACCGTCGAACTACCGACCTATCAGTCTGACTTCGATAGTCGGTAAACTCATGGAAAGCATCATGGTGGACAAAGTGACGTCGTATTTAGAGTCAAACCTGCTACTGAGGAGTTCCCAGCACGGCTTCCGAAGGCAACGGTCATGCCTGACGAACCTTGTGGAATTCTTCCACTTCGTTTTCAGTGAGCACGATCGGGACAAGGCGGTGGATGTGGTGTACCTAGACTTTCAGAAAGCCTTTGATAAGGTACCACACCGCCGCCTTCTCCGGAAAGTGCGAGCGCTTGGCATAGACGGAAAGGTAGCCGGCTGGATCGAGAACTGGCTAAGTGGCAGACGGCAACGGGTGGTGGTAAATGGACAGTCTTCTGAGTGGGTGCCCGTTACTAGCGGGGTGCCTCAAGGTTCTGTCCTGGGACCACTACTATTTATCATCTACGTCAACGACATGGACGGTGACATGGTTGCGAAGATTTCCAAATTTGCCGACGATACCAAGCTTGGTATGAACGTTGCAAAGGATGGAAATACTGCCCGCCTGCAGGAAGATCTTGGGAAGATTGGGGAGTGGTCGGACACGTGGCAAATGCCTTTTAACGTGGGCAAATGCAAAGTGATGCATATCGGCCACAGAAACCCCCAATCTCAGTATATCCTTAAGGGCACTGCTCTTGAATCGAGTGACACTGAGAAGGACTTGGGTGTAACAATCACTAGTGACCTCAAGTTCTCGAAACAGTGCATTGAGGCGGAGAAAAAGGCCCAAAGGATGCTAGGCTATATTAAGCGCCAGTTTGGTTATCGGAACCAGGAGATTGTACTGTGCCTGTACAACTCACTTGTCCGACCGCACCTGGAGTATGCCGTACAATTTTGGAGTCCTTCATTGCGAAAGGACATCGCGAGATTGGAACGCGTACAAGCCAGGGCAACCAAGCTGATTCCCTCTATCCGACATAAAAGTTATGAGGATAGACTAAGGGAGTTAGATCTGTTCTCACTGGAAACCCGTAGACTGCGTGGTCAGCTCATCGAAGTCTTCAAAATACTTCGAGGGTTCGACAATGTTGACTACCGGGATATTTTCACACTGAGTGAGAACAGAACGCGCAATCACGGCTTCAAACTTGAACTGAAGCGTTACAACCGCAATCTGTGTGGAAACTTTTTCACCTA
>OZ018324.1:78631425-78849893 GCA_963969495.1 Ceratothoa steindachneri | reverse complement strand
GAAACCTCATGGCTTAATTTTAAGAAGCTTGGGAGAGCGGGTGTACCAGTCTCCCGATTTAAGTCAGGGTTACCAACCTTCTTGAATTATATATATATATATATATATATATATATATATATATATACAATAAGAAATAAATATTTACATTTGTAGGGGAGTAGACCGCGCTACAATACTGCCCCACTGATGAAAAGCTCGCACAACACAAGGTTCTTACATAAATTTTAGTCTATATATCGGCGAGGCCTCCTTACAACGCGTCCAGGACGGGTTATGGTGCCAATTGGCTGACTTGGATTGCGGGTCAGGTGGTGATTAGTAGTGCCACTCGATTGAGGCGGGAGATTGTCGCGAGCGAGGACCGGAGCGTCGGGCGATGATTGTTCTGGACCTCCCGAAAAGGCGACTGTCGGGAGCTGCGCGTTGATCGCTTGGTGTTCTCCAGCTGGTGTCGAGTGGTCCTGCAACAAAAAAGGAGGCGGCAGCAGTTGGGAAGAAGAATTGGGGGGGAGGTGTAGAGATGGTTGGTGGAGGGTTTACGAGTAAAGAGGTGTGACGAAGAATTGCAGTTTGATTTGAAAGAGCCGAAGAAGGGTTCGTAAGTGGGGTTAGTTGGTTGGGAAGTGTTGAAGGAATAGTTGGGTGAAGAAGGTAGGCTGGGGTGACCACTGGACCTATATTAGTGGAAGAGAACGTTAGTGGCTGTTCCAGATGAACGGCCTCTATGAAAGAGGGTTTAAGTCGATCGATGGAAACCTTATCCTGCTTGGTGTCAAGCTGCAATACAAAGAATTTCGGCTTCCTGGAGACGATGAGAAAGGGTCCGTCATAGACTGGTTGCAAGGATGTGCGAGTGGAATCGCAACGGACAAACACATGAGAGCAAGTTCCCATCTCCTTTGGCATGAAAGGTTTCTGATTAGCAGGCATCCTTGTGTAGTTCGGCTTGACCTCAGACATCGCCCGTACTAAATTGTGTACGTATGCAGCAGGATGTATGTTGGAAGGAAGAGGACCGTGAGTGGAAGAAAAGAATTGACCTGGAAGACGAAGTTGCGTACCATAGACAAGTTCCACAGCAGAGCAATTCAAATCCTCTTTCAAGGAGGCACGAATTCCCAGCAGAATTAAGGGGTAGCTTGTCCACCCAAGTGATGTTGGGATCAGTGGAGCGTAAGCTTCCCTTGAGAGTCCGGTGAAAACGTTCCACCTTCGAGTTACTCTGTGGATGGTAGCTAGTGGTACGGAAACGAAAGGAGCCAAGCACTGACATGAGTGCATCGCATTGGTGGGATTGAAATTGGCTACCTCGATCAGTCATGATCATTGATGGGACACCAAAACGAGCAACCCATGCTGAGGCGAAGCCTCGAGTTACAGTGGAAGCTCTGATGTACGGGATAGGAACTGCTTCTGGTCAAGAGGTAAAACGATCGATCATGGTGAGAAGATAAGTGCAACCACGCGAAAAGGGCAGAAGATCAACCAGATCGATGTGAAAGCCGTCAAAACGTGCCGATGGAAGGGGTAAGCAGCCAGAGGGGAATTTGTGTGGCGTTGAACCTTTGCACGTTGACAAGGGAGACATGCGCTGGTCGATTTGGCCAGGTCTGCATTCATACGTGGCCACACATAACGTTGTGTGATGAGCTTGCGAGTTGCTCAAATGCCAGGATGAGAGAGAGAGAGATAGAGACCGTGAGTCTGGTAAAAAAATGCGCCGACGGTAAGGGAGAGGAATGAGTGGACGAGGACAGTCATGCAATGAATAGTCAACCAAGATGCGCCCGGAAGGACTGTCCGGCAAGTCGATTTCGCGAACAATAAGCTGAGAAGAGTGACGCAGTGTTTGCGTGTCTTTATCCTGTTCCTGGGCAAGCGCTATTGTCGCGTGATCGATGGGCGTAATTTGGGAGAGTTGCGTGCTCGAAATCGATGAAATGTGAGAGAGCGCATCTGGTACGACGTTTGAAGAACCAGGAACATAGCAAATATCGTTTGTCATCTGTAGGATGAAGTCAAGGTGACGAGTATAAACTGCAGAGTGCGCAGAGGAGGTGCCACTAGAGGCGAGCGCACCAACCAATAACTTGTTGTCCGTAAATACAGTAAATTCACATATTTCCAAGTATTGTTGGAAGTAACGGAGGGCGAGGTATATGCTCAGTAATTCGTGGGAAAACGTACTGTACCTCTTTTGGGAAGGAACATGAGCCTCAGAGAAAAGACGAGAGGTTACCAAGAGTCACCAACCTTCTGCTGTAGCGTGGCACCGATATGAGTAGCGGACGCGTCCGAAGCAACGCTTATGAGAGCTCCTGGGCAAGGATGGGCCAGGGCGACAGCGGAAACCATAGCCTCTTTGGTGCGAGAGAAAGCCTCGCAAGCTTCCGAGGACCAGGAAAGAGGAAGGTTCTTCTTGGACTTGGAAAGTAATTCGTAGAGAGGTTGCATAATGTGGGAGATGTTCGAAATGAACCTGTGGTAAAAGTTTACCATCCTACAGAATCTACGAAGTTGCTTTAGCGAAGAAGGTCGGAGAAAAGCCCGGATAACTTCAACTTTGTCCTCGAGAGGACGAATTGCCTCAGGGGAAATGTGGTGTCCCAAAAAGGAGAGCTGTGTGACACCAAAGATACACTTAGAAGTGTTGAGTACGATACCATACTCATGTACCGTGCAACAACCTGGCGAAGGTGAGAAAAATGCTCCTCTAAAGACGAAGATGCTACCAGGAGGTCGTCTATATAACAAAATACGAAGGGAAGACCTCTCAGAACCTGATCCATGAAGCGTTGGAAGGTCTGACCACTGTTATGAAGGCCGTAAGGCATTCGGTTTATGATGAAGGAACCGAATGGAGTGGTGATAGCCGTCTTAAAGATATCATCATGGTGAATCGGGATTTGGTTAAAAGCGCGAACCAAATCGAGCCGAGAAAAAATGGAATAACCAAAGAGAGCGGAGTTAAAATCCAATAAGAAAGGCAGATGATACATATCCGGAACTGTTTAGGCATTGAGTCGCCTGTAGTCACCTACAGGTTCTGAATTCCCCCGGAGTAGACTTAGGTACTACATGCACCGGTGAAGCCCATGGAGAGGTGGATTGGGAAGCGATCCCGGCCTCATGAACTTAAATTCCTGCTTCATTAGGGAAAGTCTATCCGGGGCCAGTCGACGGGGACTGGGCAAAACTGGCCCTCCTGTCGTCTCTTTTCTGTGCATCTTATTGTGCTTAATAGGTCTATCCTTAGAAGGAGGCAGACAGAACCTTGGGAACTCCCGCAAAAGTTGCTGGAAGTTGGGAGTAGTTGCAGAGAGACGAACAGAGAGGAGAGAGCTGGTAGAAGGAAAGAATGAACCATCAACAGTTAGTGTCGTGATTCCGTCGATAAGCTTGCGGTGACGAGAATAGACGAGAATGTTGTGCACGGAAAGAAAATCTAGACCTAAAATTGGCATGTCGACGTCGGCAATGATGAACGTCCATGAGAAAACACAACGTAACCCGAGAGAGAGCTCGACGATACGCCTCCCATAGGTCCTTATGTCCGATTAATTGGCAGCTTTAAGGACAAGATCCGAAGAAGTGCAAGCTTTCTCGACTGAAGTAGCTGAAATGACACTGAATTGAGCGCCAGTGTCAACCAGGAAGGAGAAACTAGAGAGTGGGTCATGAACACTGAAAGGAGGATTGGCCTGAAGAGATGAGGTGGCAGAGGTGACACACCCACGTATCACGAGTGGTCCTGCAACAAAACGAAGTGCAAGCTTTCTTGACTAAAATGGCTGGAATGACACTGCATTGAGCGTCAGTGTCAACCAGGAAGAAGAAACCAGAGAGTTTTGTAAGATCGGAGGTGGTGAGGTAAGGTTAGGTTGAGCATTTTGCTGATAGTTGCATGGGGCAGAGCATTTTTTTTGCTCTGGAGCCAAATTTGAGGTGATACCAACAAAAGCCTGAAGGCTGAAAGATAGCAGTGTGAGCAGCACGACCAGAATGACCTGCTGTTTCCTCGTTGGTGTTGCCTTTTTCAGGAGGAAGAACGACGTCTGACTCCTCCGTCCTACTCACGATTTTGCTCTCGGTGAAGACCCGTTCGCACCATTAGCAATTTGACAGGCGGGGCAGTCTGGTTGATTTAAGGTCACTTTCTCGGAGTCTGTGGTGGCCTTGTTCCCAATGAAGCTCGCAACGTCCACTGGAGCTACGGGGAGTGTCAGTGTGTCATGCGAAAAAAGAGAAGTGAGTTCCTTGCCTTGCTGCTCCTAATGGTACGATTTGGCTTAGTTGTCGGATCTACAAGTTATCGATGTCGAAGTGCTTAGCTGTTGCTCCAGCTCATTGACATTACGCTCGCAATCACCACTCGTTTTGGCCACTTTGGTCTTGAAGAATGAGGTGATCTTCATATCGCCGGCTCGCTTCAAGGTACACGCCCTGTGATTGAGAGAGAACTAATGCATTACACGGAAAAGCACAGCCGCTCACATCACCCCATGTCCGTAACGATATATAATAAAAAAAATCACCTACTTTGCACTGCTGTGTTTCAGAGAGAGGATGGCGCGGAGATGATGCTGGTGCAGTTGCTAGGAAATATAGCGGATGCTGGAATTAGTACTGAAAGTGAAAGATGTCAACGAGCACATGCCCAACTCAGGCCAGCTGGCAAAGAGCGGAAGGAACAGGCATGTGAGTCCGGATGCACGATCCGACTGGTCAGCGAGTCAAGCGCACTCGCCATGTGACTGCTGTGACTCAAGACAAGATGTGCCGATTGAAATAAAGCCAGGCACACTGTGTGGAATTTTCCCCTGGCCATGGGCCCCATCCCCCTTGGATCCACCCCTTCCTTCCACCCTCATAGTTCCACCACACCCTTCATGCGTACACTTACACTCATTGTTAGATCATGCAAACGACTCACTTCCTCATCTAAAGCAACATTTACACTACTCAAAAAACATACCGGCACTCGGTAACATTTACCTCTCTTTAAATCCCACATGAATCGCATACTGCATACATAATACAATCATTCTCTTTGTGTAGCATATCTACATCCATCTTCAGTCCTCGTCTCATCGCGCTTATACCACGGATTGCTACATATGAGGTCATCGCTACAATTATTTATCGCCACATCAGCACTAATCGTCATTCTCGGAAACTCTTTTCCTGTTTAACTTTATATTTATAGCGTAGAGATATTCTAGATATATTCGCATCGTTCTATAAAAGAATTCAGTATAATCCATTCTCTTATGTTCCTTTAAACTTAAGAGGTGGTTCCTCTATTCGTTTTAACAATTTATGTGTCTTTGTTCATTGTTATTCAGACCACATGTTCTCTCGTTTGCTGTTTTAATTAAAGTATTTATTTTTTAATATAATTTTAGAATCCCTCATTTCGCTGTCTTCATTCTTATAATGGCGGGTAATATACGAAATTCTACGCTTATCCATATCCCTCTATAAAGTTCCAATGATTTGTGAACTTAGGGTTTGTCTAATGGTTAAAGGCAAACAAACAACAACAACCGCAGAAAATTTGAAACAAGTTGAAACGGGCAAATACAAAGTATGACGTACTATTTCGTCCGTGTTCCAAAATGTTTCACGTTTTTGGAGTACATTTAAGTTGACGGCTCGTGTGGGGGTAAACACAATGGGGGTACTACACTACGATGATCCTGAGTTTCATTAAATTGGGGGGGGGGGTCTGGGGGTCACAGCCCCCCAGTATATAATCCTAATTGTTTATAGAATAATAATTCGAAAAGGACTCAAACGCGCATGGATATTCCAACACGAGTGAACGATAATATTTACACACAAATTATTTTTCCGGCCGGGCTGCTAATCTACATATTTACCTAAATATGTAGATTAGCGACTCGGCAGAAAAAGTGTTTTTTTGGTAAATATTTTCGTTCACCCCTACCGGAATATTCATGCGTGTTTGAGTCATCTAACGTCAGACCCCACCCCCACTATAATTCGCAAAATGATTAAAGGCGCTGACATGATTTGGTTAAATCATTCACCTCTGTAAACATTAGCACATTAGTCTATAAACAATTAGGATTATATACTGGAGGCCACAGGCCCCCCAGACCCCCACCAATTTAATGAAACTCAGGATCATTGTAGTGTAGTTGGTAAATATGTAGATGAGCGGCCCAGCCGATAAGATGTACTATTTCATCCGTGTTCCAAAATGTTTCACGTTTTTGGAGTACATTTATAGGGGACGGCTCATGGGGGAGGTAAACACGATGCATGGGCTGCACTATGATTATCCTGAGTTTCATTAAATTAGGGGGGGGCTGTACCCCCCAGTATATAATCCTAATTTTTATAATGTCCTGACTTTTACAGAGGTAAATGCTTTAACTACATCATGTCAGTGCCTTTAATCGTTTTGCGAATTATAATAGGGGTTGGGGGTGGGGTATGACATCAGAAATGATTGACGCGCATGAATATTCAGACACGGGTGAACGATAATATTTACACAAAATACATTTTTTCCGGCCGGGCCGCTCGTCTACATGTTTACCGTGTGGTCCCCCCATTGTGTTTACACCCATACGAGCTGTCCCCTTAAATGTACTCCAAAAACGTGAATCATTTTGGAACACGGATGAAATAGTACGCCATCCCATCGTTTGAGTCGCTAATCTACATATTTACCACTACTTGTCCAAGCACTGCTCGCCTACAGCACGCTATGCCTGCCCTGACCCCTGCCGGCAAAAATATACTCCCACCCCCCAGTACCCCCCTGGATGGACCTCACCTCACCATACCCAACCTCCCTCCCAAGCACTCAGCTGGCTCTATGGCTGCAGCTCTGTTCACCCACCTGCAACACTCCCGCTACCATCATCACCAGGTATACACTGACGGTTCCTGCTCTCCATCCCCCTTCCCTTCCACTGCAGCTGCCATTTACATCCCCCGCTCCACCATCTGCCAAACCTGGCGGCTGCCTCCAGAGATAGACATAGTGACGGCGGAGCTATTTGCAATCCGGCAGCCCCTGAGCCACCTCAACACAAACCATGCCCTGACCAGAACATGGTAAACCTGAAGATCCATACCCTGCGAACTGTATTATGGGTTGCTATATGGGGGGGCATAGCCCCCCATACCCCCCGCTCGCTATGCTCACCCTCAGGAACAAATAATAAAACAAGTTAATCACAGTTGGGTGAAAAACATGTTGGGGGGTGGAATAAATATTATGTTAACCTTGCTTCCTGGTGCACAACATAATCCTATGGATTGTTAAATTGTATATTGTAGATGCATGATCTGACAAAATCCTATGGATGCATTATGTGGGTGGGATTTGATGGATACGGTTTACCTTTGATAGGCCCTTTGGCTTTTGTCATCCGTGAAATTATGTTATGTTATGGGAATGCGAGCAAGAAAGCTCACAGGGTATGGATCTTCAGAATTACCCAGAACAGTCATTTTCACATATTCCTGGTCATCTTTGCAACTCTTACTCTCCCAATGCCCATGGTTATCCACCGCCCTCATTCACACCCTGCAGAATCTACTATTGTCCCTCAGATTGACTGGATGTGTGATCACCCTCCAGTGGGTGCCATCCCACTCAAACATCAGAGGGAACGATATAGCAGATGCTGCTGCCAAGATGGGCCTGACTCAGGAAGATATAACTTCCCTTCCGCTCCCACACTCCATTGCCAAAAACACACACTCCTCCACCTGCCGTTCAGCATGGGACGCCAGCCTCCACGACTCCCTCTGCAACACCTCCATGGGCAGCTACCGCACAGACTCCTCACCACAACCCTGGATCAGACAACAGTCACGGATCCTGGATGTCACCCTCACCCAGTTATGGCTGGGCCACACATCCCTCAACGCTCACCTCCACCGGATGAACCTCTTCCCTGACCCATTCTGTCCCTGGTGCCGGAACATAGAGGAAACAGTGGAGCACTTCCTACTCCACTGCCCTCGCTTCTACTCCCACTGCCAAGCCCTGGTGCATAGACTCCATGCCCTGAACGTCCCCACCTTTGACTTACCCACATTACTGGCTGCTGCCCCCCCCCCCCCGTCTCTCCTTACAACCGATCCACCATTATCCGCCTCACATGTGAATTTCTGAGGAAATACCAACAACTCCTGTGACTATAAAGCGGGGCTCGAGCAACAGGGCACATACGCCGCAATGCATCAAAGCCCTCAAAAACAACAACAACAAAGTATGATACTTGTATTTTGACTTGAGTATGTATATAATTAGGGCAGGATTTGTTTTTCGATAGTAAAATTGTAAAAAAGTACAAATATACACCAAATAAACCAAGTATAATGAAAGAGAAAGGGGAGCAAGGAAGAAGAAATGCAAGAGGTGTGGATTTGAAGGGAGATTAAATACCGAAGAGATGTGTATGAGCTGTGAAACCACGTTGGTAAACAGTGGAGTAGGAAGACATAGCGTTGGTTCAATGGATAATAGAGAGAATGATAGGTGTGGAAAATTCAAAGTGGATATAAAGGAGAACCAATCTGTGAACTACCTATGTGATCGTTGGTTTCACTGTGGCTGCGAGAAAATAAGTTCTAAGGATTACCAAAAGATTAAAGAGCTCAGAGATACAATAGCATGGAATTGCAGGTTGTGCAAACGGCAACAGAGAGACATGAAGGAATTGCTGAAGAAATTAAGAGAAGAGAATATGGCGTTAATTAAAGACAAAAAATGAAGAGCTGCAAGAGAGACTGTGATAGAAAGGAAAATAGAGAATATTGAAGGAGTAAAGGTAGAGAAAAGCATGATTAAAGAAATATCAGAAAAAGTACTAGAAGTTGTCAGGGAGGAAGAAGATAAGAAGAATAGACTTAATAATGTTGTACTATTTGGAGTGCAGGAATCTAGTAAAGAACGTGGTAATGGCAGGGAAGAGGATGACAAGGAGAGATATAATGAAATATTTGATACAGGAGTGGGAGTAGGTAGGGCGGAAATAGAAAAGGTAATAAGATTAGGAAGGAGAAATGAAAATAATGATGATAGGAACAGAATGCCAAAACCTAGACCACTATTAGTGAAACTAAGAAATGCTACCGAAAAGTTTGATATACTGAGGAGAACAAGGAACCTAAAGAATGCAGAGAGCGTGAGGCTAAAAAATGTGATGATAGCCCCAGATATGATGAAAAAAGAGAGAAAGATAAAATGTTAAGAGAAGAACTTAGAGTAAGAAGATAAAATGGGGAGTCTGGATGGTACATCAAAAGCAGGCAACTTGTGCGTATAAATTTTTAGAAAGAAGCTGTAAAAGAGGAGGAATAAAAATAAAATTCATTAATATACAAGGCTTAATGAAAGAGAAGAGAGTTGAAATGGAAGACCTACTGACAGACAAGGGGAATGAGTGCTGTATACTATGTCTAGTTGAAACACAGCAAAAGTATAAGAAGATAGAATTCTCAAAAGGAATTAATATGGCTGTTGAAAAAATGAGATATATGAGTGATAAAAAGGGAGGAGGTCTGTCAGTGATTATGAAACAAAGGGAAGGATGTGAAAGGAATGTGAAAACAGCGACATTATGAAAGTAGAAATCAAAATCTGGAATACTGTGATAACATTGCTGCTCACCTGGCTTTGTTCTGGAAGGTTGTCTTACAGGAAGCTCCCGATTCTCACTGTAAGATTGGGATATAATACTGATTTGGGTGTGTAGTTTTTCTTGTATTTATTTAATACATCAATCACTGTGTAATAAATACATTAGTGATTAATACTTTTGGAGAAGATAACTGGCAGCAATCCTGAGCAAGAATTTTTTTGGTGAGTGTTAACTTTGTCCTTAGTAAATTTCTGAGAGTATGGCGTTGTATAGATGGTGAGAGCATGCCGTTTGAAAGTGGTGTGTGATGCATGTGGAGTTGAAAGGAGAGTGAATGTAACTGAATGCCGTGTGTGTTTTCTGGAAGGGGAGGTTAGGAGGTTGAGTGGGGAATGTAAGAGGTTGAATGATTTGGTGTTTGAGGTCAGAAGAGATGCAAGTGTGCAATTGAAGGGTGAGATTAGTGCTAAGAGGGTGGAAGATAGGGCTAGGAATGGGAACAGTGTGGAAGTTGTGAGTGATGATGAATGGTGGGTGAAAATGGATAGGATAGATAAGTTAGGACAGATTAGGTGTTTGAAAATGAAGGAAATAGAACCTGTTAGGTTGACTAACAGATTCAATGTCCTGAGAGAGGAAGAGTGTGAAAGGGATTTGCCTGGTGTGATTGTGGATGAAAGCAGGATGGGTGGTAGAGTGACTGAGAGCAGGAGGGAGGGTAATGTTAAGCCAAGACAGAATAGGAGAATGACTGGGGTGCTAGTGATGGGTGACTCAGATTAGGTATTTAGATAGGAAGTTGAGTGATAGCAAGTGGAAGAGAATGAGAGTTTGTCTGCCGGGTGCTGTTGTAAGTGATGTTTGTGAGAGGTATGATAGGCTGGTTTCTGGGTGTGAGAGGGATGCAGTTGTGATTATGCATGTGGGAGTGAATGATGTAAAGAAGGTGGGTACATGTGAGTTACGTGAGCAGTATAAAAGCTTAGTTGAAAGGATGAGTAAAAGCAGGGTAAAAGGTGTTGTTTCTGGTGTGCTTCCGAGAATGGATGTGGGGGTAGAATGGTTGTCGCATGCAATTGGTTTGAATGAATTTGTGAAAGGACTGTGTGAGGAGTTAGGATTGGTGTTTGTAGATGTCGGGTGGGTTTTACGGGAATAGGAGGTTGTATGCGATGGATGGGCTCCATCTTAGTCGGGCAGGTGTTGAGGTTCTATGGGAGGAGCTGGATAGTGTGATTAGGTCCTTACGGGTGAGAAACTAGAAGCTGTTAGAGGTAAGGGAATAACAGGAATAGAGGGCAGGTGTAGGAAATGGAAGGGATGCAGAGATAGAGGAATAGCTAGGGGGGAGGGCATACTGATGCGTTATAGGGGGACTAATGCACAAGTGAATGAGCAGATAACTAGGAATAAAAAAGCACGATGCAATGAAGATGGGAATAATAAAAAAAACTTAAAAATATACTACACAAATGGTCGGAGTATAAGGAATAAGATAGATCTCTTAAGAGCGTTAGCGAGTGAAGAGAATTTTGATATAATTGTGATAACAGAGTCATGGCTTGATTTGGCAGGTAATCACTTTAAACCTGAGGTTGAGATTGAGGGCTTTAACATGTTCCATACAGATAGGAATAGGAAGAGAGGAGGAGGGGTTATTATTTATATTAAAGATAATCTCCAGTGTTGTGTAAACAGTACAATTAAATTAGATGATAACACAGAGTCATTATGGCTAAATGTAAAGGAAGGTAAAAACAAGCTTGTCATAGGATTATTATACAGACCACCAAATCTTAGTAAGGAAGCTTAAAATCTTCTGTGGCAGGAGATAGAACGGGCATGTAGAAGTAAGCATGTGTGTATAATGGGCGATTTTAATTACAGAAATATAGACTGGGAAGCTCTTGTGGGTGATCAGGAGGCTGAGGAATTTTTGAATGTTGTCCAAGATAATTTTCTGAGGCAGATTATTAATGAACCCACTAGAGGTAATAATATACTGGATTTAGTTCTGACAAATAGGGAAGAAGTTATTAAGGATACTGAGATTGGAGGAAATTTGGGTAATAGTGACCATTGTGAAATTAGATTCAAGATGAAATGGAATGGTATTGATAGTAGCATGAACAATGTTAAAATTCCTGACTTTAAAAAGAGCAAATTATAATAGGCTAAGGACTTACCTGGAGGCAGTTGTACAGAAACCAGGCAATGAAATCAAATTAGGAATAGATTCAATGATATCAGTTAGTGGAGACAATAATTACCAGGAGGAAGAGATTACAATTGAAGAGGAGTATGAAAGAATAATTGAGCAATTAATTACAGGTCAGATGATTAACATTCCATATAAGGAGATTAGGACTAAAAATAATGACCCAAAATGGATAACAGATAAAATTAAGCATTATATTGGCATTAAAAAGGGCATTTATAGGAAAATAAAAAATGGAGAGGATCACTTAAGGCAGAGATATAATGAACTAGCAAGAGATGTTAAAAAGTTAATTAGAGTAGCAAGGAGAAATTATGAAATTAAAGTGGCAAATAGGGCAAAGGAAGATCCTAAAAGTTTTTATCAATTATACAAAACTAAGGTTAGAGATAAAATAGGCCCACTTATAGATTCCAATGGAGAATTAGTGAGTGATAGGGACTCAATGGCTGGAATGCTAAATGACTTTTTTCTCTCAGTATTTACACAGGAGGATACTCTAAATATACCCGAGGTGTCAATGATCTTTCGGGGTAATGATGAAGAGAAATTAAAGGATATCTTGATCACAAAGGAGATAGTGACAAAGGAAATTGATAAAATCAAAAGTAGTAAAGCACCTGGTCCTGATGAGGTCTTTCCTAGAATTTTGAAAGAATGTAAGGATGTGTTAAGTGAGCCCCTAGCATGCATCTTTAGAAAATCATTGGAGAGTGGCATTGTGCCAGTGGCATGAAGAAAGCCAATGTGATACCTATATTTAAGAAAGTGGATAAAACAAATATGTCTAATTACAGACCAATAAGTTTGACATCAGTGGTAGGGAAAATGATGGAATCTATTATAGCAAGGAATATTAGAGAT
This sequence comes from Ceratothoa steindachneri, assembly GCA_963969495.1. Classification (NCBI taxonomy): domain Eukaryota; kingdom Metazoa; phylum Arthropoda; class Malacostraca; order Isopoda; family Cymothoidae; genus Ceratothoa; species Ceratothoa steindachneri. Next base: position 78,837,176 of record OZ018324.1, on the reverse strand, counting down.
CACTTGGATAAGCATAAGTTGATAAAAGAATCACAGCATGGCTTTAGTAAGGGTAAATCCTGTCAGACTAATTTGCTGTCTTTTTATAGTAAGGTGCATGAAGCAGCAGATAATGATGAAAACTATGATATTTTATACTTGGACTTTAGTAAGGCTTTTGATCGAGTGCCACACTTACGGCTTCTGAGCAAAGTTAAAGCACACAGGATCGATGGCAGTATATTTAGGTGGATTCTGTCATGGCTTGGTGACAGACAGCAAAGAGTTAGTATAGATGGAGTTAAATCTGAGTGGGGGTGTGTTAGCAGTGGAGTTCCTCAAGGATCTGTTTTGGGTCCCTTGCTATTCTTAATTTATATTAATGATCTTGACATAGGTATAAGTAGTGACCTGAGTAAATTTGCTGATGATACTAAGCTAGGTAGGGCCATTAGGGCTGATTCTGATGCTGTTGTAATGCAGGAGGAATTGACCATTCTGTCCAATTGGGCCCAGAAATGGCAAATGAAGTTTAACATAGACAAATGTAGTGTACTTAGTATAGGTAGAAATAATCCATTGAATAGTTATAAACTAAATGGGAGAATTTTAGGGAGGACCGATTGTGAGAGGGACTTGGGTATTTTGGTAAGTTCAGACCTTCGTCCTAGAAAGCAATGCCTAAATGCTAAGAATAAAGCTAATAGGATATTGGGATTCATTAGGAGGAGTGTAAGCAATAAGAGTGCTGAAGTCATTCTAAAACTGTATCTGGCGCTAGTTAGGCCTCATCTAGACTATGCAGTACAATTTTGGTCACCATATTATAGGAAGGATATTGATTTGCTTGAGTCTGTGCAGAGAAGGATGACAAAGATGATTGGTGGGCTAAGGAACTTACCTTATGGTGAAAGGCTCAGAAAACTAAATCTACATACATTGGAAAGGAGAAGAGTCAGAGGGGAATTGATTGGAGTCTTCAAATGGGTAAAAGGATATAATAAAGGGGATCTGGGTAAGGTTCTTATACTTAGTGAACATGACAGGACACGTAGCAATGGGTTTAAGCTTGATAAGTATAGGTTTAGGAAGGAGATTGGGAGGAATTGGTTTACAAATTGTGTGGTAGATGAATGGAATAGGCTCACTAGACATGTGATAGAAGCCTCCTCTCTGGGTAGTTTTAAGAATAGATTAGATAAATATATGGATGAAGCTGCTAGATGGGACTGACTTTTTTTTATGTACATATGTATATATTTTTCTAAGGAGTGGGGAGATTATATTTTGCGGTTGCATGAATGGACATAATCCTCTGGATGCATTTTATGTATATTGTAGATTAGATCTGACGAACTCCTGTAAAGGGTGACAATGTTGATGACTTTTCTCTGGTAAGAAATCTTTTGTGTGTTGACTGGAACAGGAGCTGCCAAGTGTAGGCCATGAATGGTCTTTTGCAGTCTCCTTCATTTCTTATGTTCTTATCTTGGGGAGGCAGTTAATAATAAAGTGTCAATTTTTGTGGATGATACCAAATTAGCAGCTGTAGTTAAAGATATTGATGATAATTTTATAGTGCAGGGAGATTTAAATAAATTGTTATCCTGGGCACATAAATGGCAAATGACTTTCAACCTTAAACATAACATAACATAACATAATTTCACGGATGAAAAAAGCCACAAGAGCCTATCAAAGGTCATCTGTATCCATCAAATCTAGCACCCTATTTGCTCTATTTTTTGCCTCAATACACTACTGCTTTGAAAATTTAAGTGACCTATCTACTACTACTCCTAAGTCCTTCTCATCTTCAACTGAATTAAGCCAATACCCATCCATCTCATAGCTAAATTCCCTATTATCTCTCCCCATGTTAATAACTTTGCATTTATTTAGTGCAAAGTTATTAACATGGGAAAAGATAATAGAGAATTTAACTATGAAATGGATGGGGCATTGGCTGAGCTCAGTAGAGGATGAGAAAGATCTAGGAATAGTAATAGATAAGTCATTAAGGTTTTCTAAGCAGTGTATTGAAGCAAGAAATAGGGCAAATAGAGTGCTGGGTTTCATTAAGAGAAATGTCAGTTACAAAAGTAAGGAGGTTATTCTTAAACTCTATAACTCTTATGTTAGGCCACATCTAGAGTACTGTATACAGGCATGGTCCCCACATTTTAGACACGATATTAACCTTCTCGAGTCAGTGCAATGGAGGGCAACAAAGATTATCCCTTTCCTGAGGCACCTTGAATATATAGATAGACTGAGGGTATTAAATATGTTCTCGTTCGAAAGGAGGTATGTGAGAAGGAAAATGATTGAGCTGTTTAAAATTTTTTCTGGGATAGATAAATTGGATGTTAGCAAGTTTTTTGAGTTAGATGATGGAAATCGGACTATAGGTCACATCTTGAAAATTTAAAAGCAAGGGTATAGGTTGGATTTAAGAAAATATTTTTTCACCAATTGAGTTGGTGGACTTCTGGAACAAATTGCCGCGGAGGGTAGTAGGTAGTCCAAATTTAAATATATTTAAGAGTAGGTTGGATGAGTTTATGTGGAGGGAAGATTGTGATGGTTCCTAAGTTTTGTATATATTAATATTGTTTGTATATATCTATAGTTGCATGATTTAGTTCTTGACAAGCCTTGATTGGTGATACCTTGTTTCTGGATGCAATCCTCTGGATGTAGTTTTCTTGGGAGTTTGACTTGGATGACCTATGATGAGCCTTTGTGGCTTTTGTCATCTGTTATATTATATTGTGGGGGACTTTGATTTTGTCTTTCCCTGGCGATGGTGCTTTTTGTTTTTGATCCGCTTGTGTGGCTGGTTTAAATTGTATATTGTGAGCGTGTGATCTGACACAATCCTATGGATTGTTTATAAAATAGTTGCATGATCTGATATAGTCCTATGTGGGTGGGTTTTGATGGATGCGGCTGACCTTTGATAGGCCCTTGTGGCTTTTGTCATCCGTGAAATTATGTTATGAAATTACAAGAAGGCAAGGAGACACAGGAAGTGCAATAGATTTTATATTAGTAAACAAAGCTATGTATAAATATTTTGATACTATGTTTATAGACAAAGGAAAAGAGACATTTGATCTGTGATCATTGTCTACTTGAGGCAATATTTAAGATAGATGTAGATAAAAAAGGAAAGAAAACTGAAATCATGGAGAGTACTATAAAACAGACTGTGAAATATTAAAAGAACAATTTTTGAAGAAAATGCAAGAAGATAAAGATGGCTCCAAGTCCTAAGAGGGGATCGGCTTCCATGCGAAGCAACCCTTAAGAAAAAATTTGTTGACTAGAGGAAACACAGCAGTGCTTAGAGGTAAACCCCCAACAGACAGGGCTTGGGAGATTAACTGAAGAACAGCTAATTGAGCCAATAGTCAGCAAAACAACTGACACAGTAACAAAATCATTGACTGACAAAGTAGATCTGAAATTGAATGAGAAGGAAGACCAAGAAGCCAGGAAATTCAACCTTATCATACATAATCTACCTGAGACAAACTCGAAGGAGGGTGACATAAAGAGGGTAACTGAACTTATTCAGGAAGAGTTTAAACTTAAGATCAACATCAATAATGCACAAAGGATGGGAAAGCCAAACTGTGAACGTGCCCGACTACTCTGGATAACAATGGCCAGCTTAAGTGAGAGGAAGCAGATATTGATCAAGGCCAAAGAATTACGCAATAGCTCTCACCCTATCCACAACCAGATCTATATAGGTCCTGATCTAACCAAGAAACAATTGGAGGAGTCAAAAAACTTGAGGGAACAACTGAAGGACCAATGAATAAAACAACCAAACAAAAGGTGGATAATAAGAAAGGAAAAAGTGGTGGGAACAAGTGAACAGAACTAAGAATATATACCAATACAGATAACTCACTTATGAACAAATATGACGAGCTCTGTGCTTTAGTAAATGACAAGCAATATGATGTAGTACTAATAACAGAAATTAAACCCAAACATGGGGAAGTGCCAGAGTTATCTGTTATGCAAATTCAGGAATACGATATATTCACCATTGATTTATACGCAGAAAATACCAGAGGGACATGTATATATGTAAGATCTACACTTAATACTAAACAGATCAATCCACCAATGGACTCATTCCAAGACTGCACATGGGTAGCTATACAGGGATGTCACAACAACAACTTGCTTTTAGGGGTCATCTATAGATCCGGCTCGCCTCTACTTGCAACTACACGAGACACAGCATTACATGATACTTTCAAGTGGGCAACTAACAAACAGAAAACTCATCTACTCATCACAGGAGATTTTAATCATCCGAGCATCACCTGGACCCCATCACCTCAAACGCCGAACATAGAAAATCCAGACAATCCTGCATGCAGATTCGTTGAATGTGTACGAGATATATATTTACATCAGCACGTCACCCAGCCAACCAGATATAGAAATGAGCAGACTCCAACATTGGATGATCTCGTATTTAGTAATGAGCAAGGGATGATTGAACAACTAGTACATCATGAGCCACTAGGAGCAAATGATCATGCCAGATTGGACTTCAAATTCATCTTCTGCACAACACCTCAGGAAAAAAAAGAGGACAATATGGAACTATGAGCAGGCAGACTATGAAAAAATGAGAGAAGATCTAAGCATTGAATGAGACGAATTGCTTGCAGGCAAGTTGACACAAGAAGCCATTGATATACTACAATCAAGAATCATGAAGGCAGTGAGGGATCATATACCAACAAAAAATTTAAAGAGTAAGAACAAACCACCATGGATGAACAAGGATGCCTTCCGCAAAGCTAGGAAAAAGTACCACGCATGGATAAGATATCTGAATACAAAGAGCAGACTTCACTGGGTAGCTTACACAGAAGCTAGAAATTCAGCTACACATGCATCAAGGTAGGCCTGTAGGGAATTTGAAAAAAAAATAGCAAAGGAGGCCAAGACCAATAACAAAGCCTTTTGAAACTATGTCAACAACCGCAGGAAAACTCGAACTGACGTAGGTGACCTTAAGGATACACATGGTAGCTTTCTAAGTAAGGATAAAGCCGAAACACTAAATGAGGAATACTTTAAGACCTTTACATAAGAGGACAGAAGTTACATTCCAGACTTTGAGCCTAAACCCCTCCATTATGAGGTGCTAGGAACAATAGAAATTACAGAGACCATGATTTTTAAGCAACTGAATTCACTTGGGACTGATAAATCTCTGGGAAATGACGACCTACACCCTAGAGTTCTCAGAGAAGTAGCAAAGGAAATAACCAAACCTCTGACAGCAATATTCCAATCCAGCATCACCAACTTTGAGCTTCCAGCACAGTGGAGGGAAGCGAACATCACTCCCATTTACAAGAAGGGAAATAAGTCTGACCCAGCCAACTATCGGCCAGTATCTCTAGATGCTAGAGAGAATTATCTCGGAGGCAATGATACAACATATCAAAGCCAATAATCTTAGATGTGTCCAACAACATACATGGTTTCTCTAAGGGGAAATCTACAGTAACAAATCTCTTAGAAGTGCTGGATGTATGGACAGAGGCTCTCAGTCACTGCTTACCAGTGGATATCATTTTCCTGGACTATGCAAAAGCATTTGACACAGTCCCACATGAAAGACTACTTAGAAAAGTGAAGTCACTCCTGCAGTGGATATGTGGTTTTTTGACAGAGCTTAGGCAAAGAGTGATAGTGGTACAGCATCATGTTGGAAACTAGTTACAAGTGGCATACCACAGGGATCTGTGATGGACCCCCTTCTCTTTATGATATTTGTCAGCGACATGCCTGACAATCTACAAAACTTCATATCACTCTTTGCAGCTGACACAAAGATATATGCAGGTGTCCAAAACTGTGAAGGCAACTCCCATACTAACTGTTTACAGGCGGACTTGAAAATGCTACAAGAATGGTCAGATAAAATGCAATTGAAGTTCCACCCTGATAAATGCAAAGTAATGCACATGGGAAATAGCAACCCCCAGCACAAGTATAAAATGACAAGAGGTGATGGAACAGATCACATACTACAGAACACCACAGAAAAGAAGGACCTTGGGAGTCCTTATTGATTGCAATCTAAGCTTTAGTAACCACGTCCAAGCTCAAGTCAACAAAGCCAACAAGATACTTGGGGCAATTAAGCATACATTCCAATATCTAGACAAAGATGCCTTCCTCCGCCTGTACAAGAGTCTTATTCGACCTCATCTGGAGTATGCATCAGTAATCTGGTCTCCCAAAACTAAAAGAGACAGAGATATGGTAGAGAGGGTACAGCGTAGAGCAACACGCATGGTTCACAGTATCTCTCATCTATCTTATTTGGAGAGACTAAAAGCCCTTAATCTACCTACCCTACACTTTAAAAGACAGAGGTCAGATGTTATACAACTATATAAGATTTCACATGGACACGACGAACTGCAAATAGGAAACCCCTGTAAGCTTTGCGACAGGTCAATGTTTACTCCCGGTCTCTTGACTAACACAAGAGGACACTGCTTTAAGTACCAAGTACAGAGCTCATCCGGTCCAAGAGCCAATTTCTTCCTGACAAGAGTCACTTCAGTATGGAACAAACTCTCAACAGAAACTGTAAACATCTTTAAGTCAAGATTAGAAAAAGAATGGAAAAACCACAAAAGACCTACACAGTTATATATTCACATATTGAAAAATCCGTCCTGCATACAACAGCTAAAAACAACAGTAATGGTCTCAATCGAGTGGTAGACTTCTGGAACAAATTGTAGGTAGTCCAAATTTAAATGTATTTAAGAGTAGGTTGGATGAGTTTATGGGGAGGGAAGGTTGTCATGGTTCCTAAGTTTTGTATATATTAATATTGTTTGTATATATCTATAGCTGCATGATTTAGTTCTTGACAAGCCTTGATTGGTGATACCCTTGTTTCTGGACGCAATCCTCTGGATGTAGTTTTCCTGGGAGTTTGGGTGCCTTAAAAAAGAGGCTGTTTGACTCGGATGACCTATGATGAGCCCTTGGGGCTTTTGTCATCTGTTATATTATATTGTGGGGGACTTTTGATTTTGTCTTTCCCTGATGATGGTGCTTTTTTTGGGTGGGTTTTGACGGATGCGGATGACCTTTGATAGGCCCTTGTGGCTTCTGTCATCCATGAAATTATGTTATGTTATTACCCAAGAGGGTACCCATTGACCGGGATTCAAGGTAAATAAAAAGAGAGTAATATCTCTCGAAGAGAAGAAAATAGAAGAACCAGTATGGGTGAATAGAGAGATACGTGAAGGAATCAAGCTAAGGAAGCGATACAACAGGCTGAAAAGGAATGCTGGCACAAGGAATGACAGAAGACACTATGAGAATCTCTACAACAAGCAGAAGAAAAAAGTACAGCATAAAATAAAAGAGGAGATGACTAAACATGAGAAAAAGATTACTAGAGGAATAAAAGAAACACACAACTCTGGAAAGAAGCTGTAGAATCTGATTAATAAACTAAGGGGAGTTAACCAAAGAGAAGAGAAGGAAACTGGAGTTTATGATGAGGAAGGAAATAAGATAGATTGGGAAATAGTACCTGGAAAATGATAGAATTCTGGAACACAGTATACAGGAAGCACCCAAATGAGATCAAGAAAGAATGGAATTATAAGATTAAAGAGGAGTACACAACAAGCATAAGGAGGCATATAAGAGATCCTAGAATAGTGTTTGGAAAGAACAATGAAACAACAATTATACCAGAAATCCTAAGAGAACACTATGATGCATTAAAAGGAAATTTGGAACCAGATGGAAAAGGTAAACTAAGAATTAACTACAAGTTAGACGACCAAACACAATACTTCCAAAGAACATTAATGGAGCATATGGATAGCTTAGAGGGTACAATAATATGCCAGCAAAGAGAAGCAATGGGGTGGGAAGGATGGAAAGAAGAGGAATTGGAAAGTGCTTTACGTAAAATAAAAAGTAAGAAACAACCAGGCCCAGATAAGATAAAAGGGGAAATAATAAAATGGTTTAATGAAAATCTGATACGCCTACATGCACTAACAAAAAGTCTAAATAAGGTCATAACAACAAATGCTGTACCAACTAACTGGAAGGTTTCAAAAACAGTTATGATTCCCAAGACGAAAAATCCTAAAGCAAAAGAGCATAGACCTATAGCATTAACTAACATCAATTGACAATGAATCTGATGAAAGAAAAATTTTGGGAACACATCAAATCATTAAGAGAAATAAATGTTCTACAGACAGGGTTTATGCAAGGCAGAAGATTGGAGGATAACCTATTTATCTTAAAATACTGTATAGAGGATAGTAAAATGAGAAAATAGGAGCTTATTGTGACAGCCATAGTCTTTGAGAAAGCCTTTGACTCTGTAGACAGGAAAACATTGATAAAAATATTGAAAAATTATGAATGCAACCCCATGATTATAAACATCATAGTATCAATGTTACAGAACACAAGACTGAGCTGTATGTGGGACCAAGAAAAGTTGGAGAAGTAGAGGTAAGCAGTGGAATATGCCAAGGTTGCACAGGTTCCCCACTGCTCTTTGTGCTACTTATAAACAGCATTATTACTAAGATAAATGAGAGCCATATGGGTTTTAGAAGCAGTAAACTCTACATCCCAGTGCTGTTTTCTTTTGCAGATAATGGACTCATACTATCAAATAATAGAAAAGAGATGGCACAGACGATAAGCTTAGTCATGGAGGAATCTGCAGAGTGTGGCCTAAACATCAACAAACAGAAGAGCCAATGCATGATTATGAATCGGAAAGAACCCAAGCCAGAAAAGATCAATGATATAGAAGTTGTTCATGAAATTAGATACCTATGAATTATAATTACAGAAAATAGGAAATATATGAAAAAACATAAAGAAAATAAAATTGAAAAGGCAAGGAAAATGTCAAACATGGCATTCTCTGTGATGGGTAGATCATGCAACAAGATCCTAATAGGAAAAACATATTGGAAGAGTAGTGCTACCAAGCATACTAACAGGAGGGGCAGTGGTCAAATGGAACAAAACAGAACTGGAAAAACTACAAAAAATAGAAAATAAAGTGTGGAGACATGTGCTGGATGCTCCAAATTACACTGCAGTGGAGGCATTAAGAGGAGAAATAGGAAGTGCCACAATGAACATAAGAAAAGGAAGGACCACTAAAAGCCACCGGGGCCTGTCAAGGTGGACCTTAAGTTTATATACATATCCCAGTTAACACTTTCGTCCAAAGCCTGATGTCAAATATTTACAAATTTACAAACCCAACTATATACACAATTTATAGACCATAGAGTCCAAGTAAGTACTGAGCAATATTTATAAGTGACAATAAATTATGCAGACCAAATTATCCATGTATCTATCCAACCTATCCTTAAAAATCCCAAGTGAGTCACTGTTAACCACCTCTGCAGGCAAATCATTCCAACTGTTTACTACTCTTTGGCTTAAAAGTACTTACAAATATTCAACCTAGACCTCTTTTTTTAATAACTTCTTGTCATGACCCCTTGTTAAATTTATACCTGACAATTCAAAAAACTCTTGAAAAGTATCCTGCTCACACTCGGTAAACATCCTATAGGTATGAATCATATTACCCCTAAGAAACCTATGCCTAACAGAAAATATATTTAACTCTTTCAACCTTTCCTCATACCTACTGAGTCTTGGAATAAGCTTAGTGGCCCTTCGCTGAACACCCTCAAGCATATCCAAATCCTGCTCATGATAAGGGGCCCAGGCTTGAGCACAATATTCCATGTGAGGCCTAACATACAAATTATAGAGCCTACAAATCACCTCCTTGCTTTTATAACTCACATTTCTCCTGATTATTCCCAATATTTTATTACCCTTGTTCCTAGCCTGTAGACATTGTTTGTGAACTTTAGCATTACTAGAAATGGTTATTTCCAAGTCTTTTTCTTCTGAAACTTCTTCCAACCAGGTACCATTTAGATCATAACAAAATGACATATTATGTGCACCCATATGCATTACTTTGCATTAAACTTCATCTGTTTGCTATCCGACCAACCTAAGATTTTATCCAGATCCTTTTGAAAATGGGTTGCTCCTTCAATGCTTGTTACTCTCGCCACTATTTTGGTATCATCAGCAAACTTCCAAACTTTGCTTTGCAATCCCTTCTCTAAATCATTTATATAAAATATAAACAACAGTGGACCCAAAACAGAACCTTGAGGTACTCCACTAAGCACAGGGGTCCACTTTGATTTAGTACCATTTAAAATTGCTCTTTGCCTCCTATTCCTAAGCCATTCTTGAATCCAATTGCATAGACTAAAAGAGAAACCACTTTCTCTCAACTTAATACACAGCTTTCTGTGAGGCACTATATCAAAGGCCTTCCTAACATCCAAATAAGGAATATCTATATCCTCGCCCTTGTCCAAATTATCTGTTATGTATTCCAGGAAAGACAGTAAATTAGTCGAGCATGATTTACCTGGCCTGAAACCATGTGGAGATTTCTCTAGCAAGTTTCTATCCATAAGAAACCCATATAACCTAGATTTGATCAGTTTTTCTAATACTTTACAAACAATGGAAGTAAGACTGACAGGCCAATAATTATTAACATCACCTTTGCCTCCCTTTTTGTAAACTGGAACAACATTCGCCAACTTCCAATCAATTGGTACTTCACAATATCCTACGCATCTATTAAATATTAATCTCAAAGGCCAGGCTAAATAAAATGAACCTTCTTGAAGTACTCTAATAGAAATTTCATCAGGCCCTGAAGACTTATTTGGCTTCATACAGGATATAGCCTGCTTTATTTCATCCAGGTCAAAACAGATATCATTGGTTGTTAAGTCTGTCCTGCTATCAAAGTCATTGGTATCTGGTATTGAATTCTCTTTGACAAATACTGAACTGAAGTATTTACTTAGAACTTCGACTATATCTTCATCCTTGACAATTGATCTGCCCTCAGACACTAATGGACCTATGCCATCTTTCTTCTTATATTTATAGAAAGCAAAAAACCTCTAAATCTCTGTTACAATTCTGAGCTAGGTTAATTTCCACTCTCCTCTTACTAGCTCTAATTAATCTATTCAACTCATCTCTAAGAATCCTATATCTTTCCAAGTTAATTGCACCACCAGTACTTTTAAGAATTTTAAATAATCTTCTTTTTTCTCTGATTTTCTGGCTAATTTCTTTATGTTGAGAGTTTCTTATCTCTTTAAGTGGAATATATATTCTTTGAATTCTGTCTAATTCTGTCTAAATTTATCCCCCATTTCAAGGGCTGTCATATTAGTAAAAAGGTCATCCCAGTTAATTTTTTGTAACTCCTGTCTCAGTTTTTCAAAGTTTCCTTCCTTATAATTAAAAGTTTTGACCTTATTATCTGGGATTGGACCTGCCTGGCATAACTCAAACCTTAAAATATTATGATCACTTCTACCGAGTGTTTTACCAACATCTACCCTGATCAGATCCCGACACAAAACCAGATCCAGTAATGAACCATTTCAGGTGGGTTCTTTAACGCACTGGATGAGGAAATTATCTAGAAAGCAATTTATAAAGAGTTTTGTGGTTCTATCATTACCTTCCATATCTTCCCAATTGATATTTGGCAGATTAAAGTCTCCAGTAATAATTACTTGCTCAGAGATTATTGATTTGCTCACATAGCAATAAATCTACTTCATAAGTTTGGTTGGGTGGTCTGTAAATTACGCCAACTTTCATTTTATTTCCTTCACTATCAAAAGTATCAAGTATCTCTTATATCTAACCAAAGCGACTTAATCTCAGTATGATCATTATTATTAACCATTTGACAACTATGGCTTTTCTTAACATAAACCAATATTCCATCCCCTGGTCTATTAGGTCTTTCATGTAAAAATATCTCATAATTGTCAAGTTTATATTCATCTATTGTATCATTAAAAATCTTTTGACTTATCCAGGAGTCAGTAATACAAACTAGATCTAGACTTTCTTCCCTTATGTAACAAATAAGCTCATCCTTTTTATTTCTTATACTCTGAGCATTTGTGTAAAAACATTTGAACCCATTATGGGCATTTTTATATCTTTGCCTCTAATGGAAGAAAGAGACAAAGATAAAATTAAATTACACAAAACATGTGATGAAAGGAAACAATGAGTTACTAAAGGAAATATTGGAGGAGATGAAAGAAAATAATAAAGGAAACCAATGGCTAAGTACGGTAAGAGGATATATGAAAGAACTAAGCATAAGAAGTATGGAAGAACTGAATCAGTTGAAGGAAGAAAATATAAAGGAGAGAGTAAGGAAATAGGGAGAAGAGAGATGGAGGCTAGGTATGGATAGGAAATCAACGCTGAGTACATATTTTATGAATAAGAAGGCAATCAAGGAGGAAAATATATATGACAACTCATTTAAGTCCAAGCTAATGTTTATTGCAGAAGCAACTGACTGCAGCTGAATTGGAGGAAGAGGTTTACAGAAGAGGAGGAAAAATGTGACCTCTGCAACTGAGGAGAGCAAGAGACACTACGACACTTCCTACTAGACTGTGAGGGATTAATAGACATACGTAGGAAGTATACTAGTATAAGAGACACCACATTGAAAAAAGTGCTCTTGTTCAACCCAACAAGTGAAGAAGAAGTAGAAAAATACACATTATATATTGAAGAACTATGGAAAGCTAGAAAAAGAAAGATCAAAATAGCCCCAAACCTGCCCTAAACGTAAACCTGAATAGGAATTAAAGTTATTGTGCTGCCGTTGCAAAGGCCTTAGCGCCCCTACATCGGTATCTGTCTGTGGATTCGGCTAGTGCGAGTAGATGAGCTCTTACCTAAATAAGATATCGGATTTTGAAAAACAAAAGATTGCATTTATAATAAGCCTTTTCGGAAATGTTTCTCGATGAGATTTCTTTGTATTGGTTCTCTGTCAATTGTTTTTCCTAATACATTTTGGAGTGACATCACAGAAGACATCCGGATGTATTTTTAGTGCAGCATGAGTAACTGAGGAAGAGTAAGATGAACCAGCTGCTGCCATGCAGGTAAACCATGCACTAGCAGCTAAGCGACCCCTGGAGGCGGAGGCTGACGCTGACCATCAACCACCCACCTCAAAATCTGCCAGGAATGCAAACCAGCCGCCACCATGGCTGGTAAGGGTAAATTATCACAACGGTGACCAGCCAAGAGAGGGTGGACCAGGTGAGGAGTCGGCAACTGTAAAGATTTACATTAAGTTTACCGAAGGTAAGATGCTGTCTGCCCACCCAACAGCCCTGGGTAAATATGTAGATTGGTGGTGCGCCTGAAGAAGTGGATTTCTGTGTTTATATTTCATTCATCTGTGCATGAATATTCATGCACGTTTGAGTCCTAGTTCAAATATACCCGGCGCCATTTTTATACAAAAATACCCAAAATAACCATACAAGAAATGCTGTTTACTTAGTTTATTGTGGTGGGTATACTTCTGAAATAGCGATGAGGAAAGCATGGAATCTTTCTTTAATTCACATTTTGGTAAAAGGGAATCTACAGAGAGCCAGGACTTTGAGAAAAAGGTCCCATTCAATGCTGATTTCTTAAAATAATGGCGATCACTTGAGTCATGTTTAGTTTTAGAACATCTAAATTCAAAATTATTGTTAATATCTAATGCCTGGCCACAAACCTCGCAATCAATTTTAATCTTAAGTAAATTATGACAGTCCAAAAAGGTTAACAATTTATCTCAATCCGAAAATAAAGTACAAAGTTCGACAATAGATGAAGGGAAAATTTCACATACGGAACATAACATATAACATAACATAATTTCACGGATGACAAAAGCCACAAGGGCCTATCAAAGATCATCCGCATCCGTCAAAACCCACCCACAAAAAGCACCATCACCAGGGGAAGACAAAATCAAAGTCCCCCACAATATAATATAACAGATGACAAAAGCCACAAGGGCTCATCATAGGTCATCCAAGTCAAACGGCCTCTTTTTTAAGGCACCCAAACTCCCAGGAAACTGAGTTGACCGCCTAAAAGTCATCTTTCCTCCACCTAAAGGGCTCCACAAAAACTAGTTCCTTTAAACGATCTAGCTAAGTATATTTAAATGTATAAAAAGGTAATAAAAATAGTAAAATGGGGAAAAATATATTGATAAATAAAAATGACTACAAATGAGGATAATAAAAAGATATTAAATGAAAAACAAAATAAAAATTCAATTTTTTTCATTTATGACGTCAGACCCCCCCCCCCTCACTCCCATTATAATTCACAAAATGATTAAAGTCACAGAAATGATTCGGTTAAATCATTCACTTCTGTAAATGTTAGAACAATATTCTATAAACAATTATGATTATATACTGGGGGCTGTGCCCCCCAGATCCCCCCAATTGATTGAAACTCAGGATCATTGTAAGGGGGTCCCCCTGCAGTGTTTAACCCCCCACCAGCAGTCCCCTTAAATTTACTCCAAAACATGAAACATATTGGAACACAGATGAAATAGTTTATGTCCCATCATTCGTACCGCCGATCTACATCTTTACCCAGCCCTGACCAAGGCCCTTAATGAATCCCCCACCCCCGGGGAAGTACATACTGCAAGGCCGTGTCAGGGAGCTCGGCACCTGCCAGGCTATACGGATGGAGGTGACCTGTCATAGCCTGAACAAGCTGGCATGCAGGCCAGAAGCTATCACCACTCTTGGGCCATGGAGGGTGCAGTGCTGGGAGTCCAGAGGCCTCGACCCTGGCTTGCTGTATGGTAAGGTGGGACAGTTCAGCCCCCAGCACACTACCGAGAACCTGGCTGAAGAATTTGACTTCCTTGACCATGTTTGTGTCACTCTCAAAGAGGTCTTGCCCCTACCACCATGGGCAGATTGGTCCAGATTTTTCAGGCTTGCCTTCCAGGGCACTCAACTCCCCAGGCAAATAGCACTGGGCCACCATGTGAAGTATGTGACGTAACTCAAATTACCAGCCCTCCGGTGCTGCAGGTGCTATCAGTTTGGCCACGGAGGACTAGCTTGCAGGTAAAAGGTGAGGTGCAATAATTGCAGTGGCTACCACCCCTTCAAGACACCAGAGGGGAATCAGTGTATTAACATCCCATACTGTTACTTCTGCTGGAAGATCACTGTTTATTAAGCAAGAACTGTCCAGCACTGCTGAAGGCAGAAGAGATCAATGAACACTTCAGACAACAAAAGGTGAACACAGAGGACAAAAACACAAAACTCAAACAAATCAAACCAAAGCCCATTCCCCAAACACACACTCTAACACCAGCACACATAACCAAAGAACTCGCATCTCTTCTCCTGCTGCACTGAACAAAGTGCTTCCCACTTTGATTCTAAATAATTCTTTTGTCATTCTTAATGACATGACAGATGAGGATCAGTACACGAGCGAGGCAGATGCCACAACCTCCCAGCGCACTGACCGCCCCCTCAAGCACACCACCGTTTCACAAGCAACACACCAGCCAGCCAGCACGTTCTCTCCAGCGCACACCATCTGTTTGCTGACATTGATGTCCACCCCACACCTACCAACAGGAAAAATGAACAACTCACTTATCAAATGTATGCTGAAAAAGTTAAAGGAACTAAGCCTAGGACCAGCCCCGCACCCCAAATGCCGGAAAAGACAGGTGACTCAGCAGACATCGACTGGTGGTCACTGGTCCCTTCACTTATCAACATTTTCCAAAAAGGCTATTCACTCTACCAACAAGGCTGCTCCATATTATCAATCCTCCACCATCTCATCCCTGTCCTTCTTGTTATCTTCACCCAGTAATCATGGCACATCAGCAAAACACCATCATATTCTGGAATGCTCGCTCACTCCCGGGACCTCAAGCTGGCAGATGTCAAACTGCAGGCAACAAGGTGCCAACTGCTACTAATAGGAATTTATGAGGCATGGCTCTAACAACACTCAGTATATCATTCCAGGGCTATAACATCTATAGGAAGAACCGTCAAGACAGGCAGGGTGGAGGGCTTGTCCTACTTACCCACAAGAAGATGGCATGTGCAGCAATTCCCAAGAGGAACACTTGAAACCATGGCAGTGCAAATATCTTTGAACAGGGAATGGGCCACCATATTTATGTTATAATCCATGCACTGATGTAACAGAAGCAAAACTCACCCACTACCTCAACCAGCTAACCCCACCAACACTAGTCATGGCGGACTTCAACGCAAGACACCCACACTGGCAACCAGGTAGTCTGTGAAGCACCATAAACCTCACAGGCCATTCCCTCTTTAATTCACTGCTCACCTCACCACTCACCCTCCTCACCCCTCCAGGTCTACCCACAAGGATTGATCCATTCAAGGGCACCCACTCTACTCTAGACACAGAAGTTGAAGTGACCACCTTCCAGTGTTCATCCATCTAGGAGGCAATGCCCCCCCCACCAATCGTCCTCAGACTACGCTGGCTCTTAAATAAAGGAAAATGGGAAGCTTTTAATGCAGATGCTGCCACAATACAAACTCCCCAAACACCGAGAGCATGGCAGCTGACTGAAATAGGCCACAAACACTTCAAAAAGTCCAATGGAACATACACCCCCATCCTTGAGTCCCATGGTGGAACGAACTGCGTGAGACAGCGGTATGTGATCAGTGAAGAGCCTGGAGGAAGTGTCCCTGCCCACACCACCAAATCACATATCGCAGACTCTATGTGGTCAAGAGAAAAGCAATAGCCCCCACAAAAAAGGCCTCATGGATCACCAATTGTTCATCCCTACCCTTTCGTAGCAGTCCAGCATAAACATTTAAATTCATCTTTGCCATGTCTGGTCAACCCACCCATTCCTCTCTCTCCCTAATAGGTCCAGACACAAGAGTCCTGGGTCCATCTGAACAAGCTGAACTACTGGCTGCACACTACAACACCATCTATGGCCTCCCAAACCCTGTTGCATTCCTGGCTCCACCCCAAACACCAGAAATTCTGCACACCTCAATAAGCATGTCATCTCCACTCACCCTCCACGAACTGGACTTTGCAATAAAGGACCTGAAAAAAGGGAAGGCAGTGGGTTCAGACCAAGTACCTAATGAATTCCTCACCAACCTTCCCAACACAGCACATGCCCAGCTCCTCACACTTTTCAACCAAAATTGGAGTTTAGGAACATTCCCAACACCATGGAAAAAAGCAACGCTGATTCCTATACCAAAGGCAGGCAAGGATTCAAAGCTCCCCAGCTCATACAGGCCCATCAGTCTTCTCTCATTTCTGGGCAAGTTGATGGAGAGGCTGATCAACACTCGTCTCACCTGGTGGCTGGAATACAACAACCTTCTTCCAGTATACCAGTTTGGTTTCCGCCCTCAGAGAGGCACAGAAGACCCCCTACTCATCATGGAACATAACATCAAGAGAGCCAACCAAACCCGAACTGTCCTCATCACAGTTTTCATCGACCTGCAGGGAGCGTTTGACACAGCATCGCACAGGGGAATACAATGGGATTGAATGGCGCCCCCGCCAAGATGGTTCCAGGACTTCCTTACCATCAGGACATTTTCAGTTGCTGCGGGAAACAGCCTCTCTTCACCACACTCACTCCAGTGTGGCAGTACCACAAGGATCAGTCCTGAGCCCCACACTATTTAACATCCTGATGAGAGACATCCCAACATCACAGTCCACCCTACTAGTCTATGCAGATGACATCACCATACTGCACAGAGCTGACACACTCCTAAGCCACAAGAGGGGATGCAAGAAACAATAAACCTGTTACACCAGTGGACAACACAATGGGACCTGAAGATAAATCAACAGAAAAGCCACCTCATGTGTTTCACAAAGAAAAGGATTTCCCAGCAACCAACAATCACTGGCCTGAGTGCAAATTAGGGATGCCCTATCACTGGGTTAAGTTGAACTCTGATAAGCCTTGGGAAAGTAGTTGGTGCACTTTTCCCCTCTGCTCCATTTAGCCCATGCCTAGTGGTGGGCTGGGTGACTTGGAGATGGTGGATCCTCAAAAAGAGGGCCCCTCGCCTCTGAATCCGCAATGCCCGCCTAAGGTTTTGAGGCGGAGGGAGGAAAAGACTTGCATGGCGAGCCCAACTTCGCCCAATAAGTCCTAGAGGGAAACGCCTTCAGCGCTTTGTCTGGCTAACAGCGCCCGGGGTTCTGCCTACGGGAAGCCTAGGGCCATTCCCGTGAGGGTCTTCTCTTCGAAGAGGGGCCCCCCAGCGTCTCCTCCAAGATAGGCCTGGAGGGTATATTCCTTCAATGGAATTGCCGTGGACTACGGGCCAACTGGGAGGAGCTGCGGAGCCTCATCTTGTCCCGCTCCCTGTTAGCTATTTTTCTGCAGGAGACCATGCTATGTGCATGGCCCCTGCCCTCCCTCCCGGGGATAGGGGATGCACGGTTTACACCCGCATGATGTCCTCATTCTTCTTTTCACTTTAGATACCTCCTTTCAGGCAGTGGCTGTGCAGCTTCACCTGGATAGGAGGTATACTGTTATTTCTGCATACATTCCACCGTCAGCTGACTTTAACGCGGGGGACTTCTGCCGCATCGTGGCACAGTTGCCGAGGCCCTTTCTCTTGCTTGGAGATCTGAATGGCAGACATCCTCTATGGGGAGACTACTTAATATATCCCAGGGTACAAGTCCTTGCTGATCTGATCGAAGAGCTTGAGATAGGTGTCCTAAATGTGGATGAGTTTACGTATCACTGCCCGAGAACCACTTCATTTTCTTGCCTTGATCTATCAGTGTGCTCTCCGGATGCACAGGCTGATTTTGATTGGGGGGGTGGTCGATGACCTCTATGGTAGTGATCACTTTCCCATTCAAATATCATTTGCTGGGCAACTGCCACCCGAGAGCCCGCCCCGGTGGTGCTTGGTGCGGGCACTGTGGTCTGCATTTCAGAAAATGAATGAATTTTCTATCTCAGTCAAGGAGTTTAGGTCGGTAGATGAGGCCATTGAGTTCTTCTCTGGCAACCTCATCACCGCAGGCCTGGCACACCGACCACTCCTGTGGCGGTCAGCTGAATGTGAGACGGCCCTCAAGCAGAAGTACTATGCCTACATGCACTATAAGCGCTGCCCGAACAATTTCACTGTTTCATTGGGCTAGGGCAAGGTTCCTCTGCATTCTCTGCATTCTCTAGTTAGGATGCTGCTCTGCCAGCATTCAATGCACGTTTTGATGTCACGGAAGGCCGCTGGCTGGACTTTACCTCCAGAGGCGGAGAACCCTTCAATGACAGGTTTACTGTGAGTGAGTTGCATTCCACTCTTGCTTTGTGTGCGGACACTGCCCATGGTCCGGACAATGTCCCATACGCCACCTGGGTGAGCGAGGCATGGCCTTTCTGTTAGATTTGTCAACAGGATCTGGGTGGAGGGTCTCATCCCGAATTCCTGGTGAATCGCTACTGTGCTTGCCTTTCGCAAACCGGGGAGAGATCACTCTACTCCAGCCGGTTTCTGCCCAATCTCTCTAACCTGTAGCGTGTACAAGTTGATGCTCTGCTCTGACTGGAAAATGCCATCTGCGAGGCCTTCCTTTGTAGACAGCACTATGCTACGGCGTTTTTTGATCTGGAGAAGGCCTATGATACTGCATGGTGATACAGTATCATGGAGACTCTTCACACGATGGGGGCGATTGGATGCCTCCCAATTTTTATATCTGAATTTTTGCGAGATCGTTGATTCCGTGTACGGGTGGGGGCAACCCTCTCCGGCCCAATGGAGCAGGAAGAGGCTGTCCCACAGGGAAGTGTCCTCAGTGTCACACTCTTTGCCCTGAGCATCAATGGAATCACCTCAGGGCTGCCTGAAGATGTTCTCACTACGCTCTGCTTGGACGACCTTTCAATCTCTTTTGGCGCGGCTCAGATGCCAACGCTGGATCATCGACTCCAACAGGCATTGAACCGCGTTATCGCTATGCTGAAGTGCACAGGTTTCGATTTTCCTTGGCCAAGACTAAGGTGGTGCACTTCTTCCATCATCCATGGCTCCACCCTGACCCAGACTGGTTTCTTAATGGGGTACGCCTGGAAGTGGTTGAATCGCACCATTTCCTCGGTCTTGTATTTGACCGACGCCTCACCTGGGAGGCTCATATTTGCAGCTTTTGGGTCTCTTGTAGATGCGCCATGGATATTTGACGTTCCGTGATGTTCATTGCTTAGGGCACTGATAGGGCTACCGCCTTATTTTTTTATCGATCCTTTGCTCGTTAGAAGCTTGACTATGGATACGAGTTTTATGCATGTGCAGCCCAGCGTGTATTGCGGAAGGTGGACTCGATCCACCACACCGGCCTTCGTCTTGCGACCGGTGCCTTCTGTAATTCCCCCATTGAGAGCCTACTAGTCGATGCTGGAGAGATGCCACTCGCTCTTCACCATGTTCAGTTCATTATTCACCTGTACGCGCGAGCCCGGCGCCTCCCTCGGTTGCCAACAGCTCTCACTGCATCCGCAGCTGATCTCGACGGTGCCTATGCCGCTGAGAGACACCAGTCATATCCTAAGACCTTTGGGTTTAGGGTCAAGAAACTCTTTGGAGAGCTAGGTATAGCTCTCGGGCCGGTGGCACCCCTGGTTCTGCCCAGGATGCCACCCTGGAGGGTACCACATTTGGCTATTTGTTGCCACGCCTCTGCTCCCAAAGCTTCTACAGCACTGGGAGTATTGCGTTCGACCTTTTTGGAGCATACCTCATATCACGCTGGAACCATGCCAGTGTATACAGATGGCTATGTAGCGGGCTGAAAATCTAGACTAACCCCCAATCGATCCAACCCGCTTCCTACACTAATCCGGATGTGAGAAATCGAAGGAGAATGAAACGGATTGTATATACAGTCCATCTTACTTACAAAAAAAAATGTACAATGATAATTACAATGGAGAGGGGTGATATATTTGAGATCTCTTTCCTATTCACACACAAAATTTTGCTAAATGTCCTTTATACCCGCAATCAAAAAAATAAACAAATCCTACTTACAAATCCTATTAATTGATCCTAAAAAACATTAAAAAAAAATCAACAGCCCCCCAAAATATCCAGACTATAACAGCTAATATATAGTTTAAAAAAAAAAGAGAAGGCCTCACGTGGTACAAAGAGGGGGGGGGGGGACGTCCAGCCACCTACCACTCGAGTGAGCAAAATGCCTATGTCTTCCAAACACTTGGCGCCTCTGCGCTTGATGGAAGATAAGTGATCTTATCACTCTTGCGTGGCTATTCTAAGCCCTCTTTCATTAACAATACTAATAGGGCTCTTCAATAAATTTACTTAAGACAAAGTAATATTTTGTTTGCTATATAAAGATGTGCTAGACTAAGTCCTTTCCAGAATATAGTGCCTGGAAAAAACAAAGAATATGGTAATTTATTTATACATAAAATAACCAAAAACAAAACAAACTCATTCCCATTAACACACACACATTCTTACAGAAGGAGGGAGAGTGTATTGGGAAAAAGGGTGGGAGAATGGCCCCTTATACACACACTCACATTCGCTCCACCACACCCCTCCTTCCTTAAGTCATTCGACCACAGTCACTCACAATACACTCTCAATCCTTACTCACAGTACCATTTATACTCAATCGCACCCTTCTACACCCATTCACACTCGTCTACTGGTCCCTGGCTACGCGTAGCAATCAGTCAGGGTTGTTCATCAGTCGTCCTGTCAGTCTCATCATCACTATTGATCATATCGTCCACCATACTCTTAGCCCTCATTACCAGTTCTCCCATCTCACGACAGGACTCTTTCATATTCATCCGTTCAGAACCTTCACTCTTCATACCACCATTCATCAGCTCCTCACTCACAGCTCTCATCCAACTCAAGGTACACTCTTGCGAAATAGACAGGTCACTCACATCCCCTGTATTCTCAACAGGCATACCAGAAACCCCTTCGACTGGTTCCCACCAGAAACCTGAAAAATCAGCCACTTCATCATTCACTACATCAAACTCACCCCTACTATTACCATTCACAAAACCCGAAAAATCAGCTACACTAGGTTCATTCTGCCCAAACACACTATCATTCATACTGTTCCCAAAACCAGAAAAATCAGGCACAGGCAGCTCACTCACTCGTCTACTTATACCAGCCAAATCACTCACCTGTTTATGCAAAAACTCAATCTCCCTTTCAAGATCCCCCATACCAGAAAGACTGCTCAGACTTACTTTCATTCATACTTGCATTCTTCCTTTCACTCTTCTTTGTACGCTTTTTACTCCTCGGGACCAAGACAAGCTCTTTCCCAGACAGATCCATACTATCACATGCCTTCTCATCATCAGGCACTCTTATTCTCTCTTTGCACAATTCATACACCAGATGGCTCACCAGGTAGTCAGGAGGTTCTCTCCATCTCCTTAACTGACTGATGAGCCCGCACTCTCTCAGTCATACCGTCATTCAAACTCTCCTAAACATACATCACCCCATTTTCCCAAACTCTCACAACTCTATAAGGTCCATCAAACTTCTCACTCATCTTTGACACATTCAACCTACCCTTCATTTCTTTCACCTTCAATACTTTCGCACCTAATTCAAGTGAACGGAACCTTTCATGTGCCTCACGCCATACACTCTGCTCACTTTCACTCAAACGAAACCTATTTTTCACTCGCCTTTCAAAATTCATCACAAACTGACATGGGGACATTCCAGTTGCACTATGCACAGTCAAATTATACGCCCACAACACTCCCCCCAGACATACATCCCAGTCATTCATTGTCGTACTCATCATTCTCAACATCTCACACAAGGTTCTTATAGTACATTCAGCCAATCCATTTGAAGACGGTACATACAGAGTTGTTCTCACATGCTCCACACCACTCTCTCTCAACATTTGCTCAAACACTTCTACAAATTCAGGCCCATTATCACTCAGACATCTTTTAGGCTTCCATACACACATAGGAAAAAACAACTGCTCAACCACACACGCAACAGTCACAATCCTTTTATCTCTCACAGGCACTGCATACACAAACTTACTTTTATGATCAACCATAACAACCATACCAACATTCCCAGCACTCGTATGCGGCAAAGACACATTCAATCACTACCAATTCAAATGGTTCTTTCGCATCAACTTTCAACATCGGTAATTTCACTTGCACACCTTGCACCTTTCACTTGTGACACCTTTCACATGTAGTCGCTACATCATTCACAACAGTTCTCAGAAATAGATGGAACACACGCTCCTTCATACACCCCCACAGCTTAAACTTACCCATATGCCCATAATTATCATGCACAACCTTCACCAGACCAATCATACCAACCAAGGACATCACTGGTACATACATATCATCAACACCCTTCTCATGCCTCACAAAATATACAACATCCATACAAATAACAAAATCCTTAGCATCCCAAGAGGAGGTCAGCTTCCCCCCCGTATTTCCTCAGTTTGAAGTCTGGGGCTGTGCCAGGCACTGTGTCTGTCTTCATGGCTGAGTTGGTGGCAATCCACCACTCAGTATGGGAGATTACGCGACGTGCCTGGGTCGTGATTTATAGTGACTCACAAGGCTCTTGGGCCATTGGAATCTCTGCACCCTCTTGTTCGCGATATCCGTGATGCCATGTTTGAGTGAGCAGGGTGGATGTTGGGCTTATCTTCTGCTGGGTTCCTGGACATGTAGGAATTGTGGGGAATGAGCGCACTGATGAGGGTGCCAAAGAGTCTGCGAGGACAGGGCGACCAGACCAGCGTTTCGCTCTTCCATTTGGAAAAGCGGGTATTAATCTATCCTTTAAATATAATAATTCCTTAAACCAATTGATGATTGCCAGGAAACCAAAAGAACATCATAACATAGGAGTATATGCAATACCATGCAACGATTGCCATAAAGTTTATATAGGGGAAACGGGGAGAAATCTAGACAAGAGATTGTATGAACACAAAAGAGATATTAGAGTGGGCAGCGAAAGCAGTGGAATATTTTGCCATGTTAGAGACTCGAATCATTTGATCGATTTCAATGGAAGTAAAATGGTATTTAAATCGGCTAACTATGTTAAGAGAAGAATCGTAGAATCGAGCTTGATATCATCAGTTCCTAATTTAAATCTATCTGAGGGTCAATTTTCTTTTAATCCTGTAATACGAAAGCAAATAAACAAAATAGTAAAATGTCAGCCCTTCAATATGTTTAGGCCTGACCCCCCCCCCCTGATTAGCCACAAGTAGGGGATTGGGGAAAAAAGAGGGGATCTTTCACGACCTGACTGTGTGTTATGTTTGTAAGCACTTTTCTTATATTTTCTATCCAGTGTCAGTTGAAAAAGGGTGTGAGATACACCGAAACTGTTCTGAATTAAATTGTTTTCGGAGAATGTGGTTTAATTCCTCATATATATATATATATATATATATATATATATATATATATATATATATATATATATATATATATATATATATATATATATATATATATATATATATATATATATATATATATAAAGAGTTTCAATAAGGTCGCTCGATTTTTAAATGTAAATAAAACAAGTTGTGTGTGATGTATACACTCAATTTATTTTAAATTTGAAAGTACATTTTATAGCATTAAGTGTGGAATATCAGTCATTCAAATGTCCGCCGCGGCTTCACTTGGTGGAACGTATTTGGGAGGCCCAATTTTTGATGACTTTGTCGCATAAATCTGGATGGTGTTCGTTATGTTGACTTTGAGGGCATCAACTTTTTGTGGATTATTCTGTGACTGAGGTTGTAACTTAATTTGTTTGTATATCAAAGCAGTTTCCCTCATTGAAATTAATGGAAAGTCCATTAATCAGTTCCAACCTCCCTTAAAAACCACACATCATTTTTTTTTAGTACAGTTTTTTAAATAAGAAAAATGTACTTTATAAATAAAAAATAATGCATAAGAAAATACTAAAACATGATAAAAGAGAATATAAGAAAATAATCTGGTTTTATTAAGCGTACATTACCTTGAAGATCAGACGAGATGCTGGCGAGGTTAAGGAGGTTAGCGGTAGTCTTTCACTGTGTTCTATCATTTAACTTCTGCTACACCAAATCCCCAGAAATGGTTCGTGCCTTCTCAAGGATGATGCACTCAGTTACTGTGTCTCCTGTGAGCTACTTCTCTATCAACCATACCAACAGTGGTACATCAGGAGCAAAGTTTTCTTTCAGCTCTCCACCATTTTCGTGGCGCGGATGTTTTCGCTTCTGATTGATCACACTCGCGCTTAACAATTCTCCAGCATTCGCTCCCAGTTCCTCCGTGAATAAAATCAGCACATATGCAGATTGACAGTCACTTATGTTGGTCTGGTCAAGAGCAGCAGAAACTTGCAGGGAGATGATTTTCTTCTGCCATGGTGCACAGTGGGATCATTTTGGTGGAGGATTTACTACAGGGTGTCTACCAGGTAATAAAGTAATAAAAAATAATAAAAATCCCAAGGTAATAAAAAAAGTAATAAAAATTCAGAACAGGTAATAAAAATACTGAGATGATTCAGAAGGCATGCTGGAATATCACTATGCTTATAAATTAACCCAGTTGAGGAATGACAGCCATCATGTAATACGTAGCAATTTTTTATGTTCTTAGTTAATTTGTAAATGTATTTTTGTCTTCTCACTAGCGTAGGTACAATTTTTGTTGATATTGGTTTTCTTGTCTGTTGTCACCTACACAGAATTTAATAATCACATCCTCATTACTTGTTTGACTAAATCTTTTTTTTATATCTGCTTTTTGTGGGCATTTAATGAATTAAATCTTGTACTGTAATTCTGTATGGCACTCATTTTCACTAGAAGTGTTGTGTTACTATAGTTGTGCAAACTATAGGAATAGTCTTCCTATATAGGGAGTTGACCTTTCCCCTGCAAGTCTAGTTTATCAGAGTGTCTACAAGGTGCTAAAAAATTAGCAGTCTGCGTGGTTTGATTCTGAGAATGTAGAAAATTTTGTCCCTCGGTTACATAAAACCCCCCAAGCTAATGACTTGTGCAATACCAAGGGTCCAGAAGAGCAAGCAATACTGAAGGGTATTGCAATAGCCGTGCTGTCCATCTGTCACTCGCATGACCCTCTGGTTAACCTGACTAACTATTTTACTCTTGGCACCCTTTGCATTACCCTCCTATTGAGCTGGACTTAGAATAATAATTTTGCCTACAACAACAACAAAGGGTGTTCGACAGGCTCGCCTGTATTTTCATTTTGTTTATTCATTTAATGAAGTGATTTTCTATTGTTATTTTTTTGTTTTAACTATGAATCGTTTTTTGTTTCAGGTTTTTTAGCATTTTTAATTTAACCTTCACTTTTTTAAGAATATATAAAAATACAAAATAATTATTATTTCTATAAGGCCTGGAAAAAATCATTTCCAGACTAAGTGGCTTTGCATGCCAGAATTTAGTGAATGGCTTGCAGCTGAGTCAAATCAGTATGAAGCCAAGTGTGTTATGTGCAAGAAAACCTTTGCCATAAGTGGTTCTGGCATTTCTCAGGTAAGAATTCACGCGAAGGGGAAATCTCATATTACAACAATCAAAGCAATGAGACAGCCAATCTTAAAAAATATATTTGAGAAAGATTCAACGACAGCTTGTGAAAAACCACCAACCGAACATGAAAGTGCTACTGATAAATCATTGCAAAACGAGACTGAGAAGAATCAATAGCCGCCTTCATTCGTATTCTCACAGGCTCTGCGAGATACAGTTACATGGGCAGAAATCTTGCACTGCTTAAAAATTGTCCATACACACAGTTCTGCCAGGTCTGCTGATAACTCGGGTGACTTGTTTCATAAAATGTTTCCTGATAGTGACATTGTAAAGGAATTTAAAATGTCGAAAGATAAGGCTAGTTACATGATCACATTTGGCCTGGGCGAATATTATCATGAAAGAATCCATTCCTTAATTTCTTCAACTGATCTGCTGGTTGTGATGTTTGATGAATCTCTAAACAAGATTGCTCAAAAATGTCAGATGGACATTCATTGTCATTACATTGACAACAATGGCATTGTAATCATAAGATACATCACTTCAGCCTTCTTAGGCAATCCTACTGCTGACAATTTGTTGCTTGCTTTAGAGGAAAGCATACCTAGTACAAGTGGGCAAAGGATATTAGAAAAAATTATTTAAATAAGTATGGATGGGCCGGGCCGTCTGTCAATTGGAAGCTGTTCAACAGTGTTCAAAAGGGATTGTCAGGTCCTCCCTTTCAGCTGTTGGAAATTGGAACTTGTGGTCTTCATGTCATTCACAATTCATTTAAAACTGGATTCAAGAAATGTAATTGGGAACTGGGAAATTTTCTTAGAGCATGTTATTATTTGTTTAAGGATTCACCTGCACGGCGTGCAGAATTTTCGTGAAATACAAATACATTAACTTTTCCTTTAAAATTTGTAGGAATGCGCTGGATTGAAAATCAAACTGTAGCTTCTCGGATCATAACGATGCTTCCTCAATTAAAAAAGTTTGTTGATGCTGTGATTGACCAAGAGATCAAAACTACATCATCCCGGAGTTTGGAAACTGTCACCAAAGCCATTGACATCACGCAGCTTCTGGAAGCATGACTTCATTTTTTTGTTTAATGGCAAAAGAACTCAAACCATTTCTAACAGAATTTCAAAGCGATGCTCCTCTTGCCCCATTTCTTTATGAGAAACTGCTAAACATATAACATAACATAACATAGCATAATTTCATGGATGACAAAAGCCACAAGGGCCTATCAAAGGTCATCCGCATCCGTCAAAACCCACCCACAAAAAGCACCATCACCAGGGGAAGACAAAATCAAAGTCCCCCACAATATAATATAACAGATGACAAAAGCCACAAGGGCTCATCATAGGCCATCTGAGTCAAACGGCCTCTTTTTTTTAAGGCACCCAAACTCGCAGGAAAACTACATCCAAACAAATATTCATCAATCTTCTAAAGAGATTTGTCAAATGTGATGTCTTAGTCTGCTAGATCAGGGTCAGATTTGATGAATTTGGATTTTGAAAAGGCTAGCAATTTGAAACCATTACATGAGGTTGATGTTGGCTATGGAGCCAGGCGCTCTTTACATCCCACTGCACCCAAGCAAACTGAAAAAGTTTTACAGGAATTTAGATTTGAGTGTCAAAAGATTTTAAAGCATATAATTCATAAAATGAAAGAAAAGAGCCCACTGCAGTATTCCTTGACAAGGGCTGTTAGTGCTTTAGATCCAAATGTAATTATAACTAGCTCCACAATATCCCTAAAGTGTTTTAGGTTGTTGTGTGATAAACTACTCAACAGTGGTCGCTTGGCCGCCACTTTTGCAGATTCAGTGACAAGTTTGTGGAGCAATTTGTTATCTACTCCTTCTTTTTTGGAAGAAGCCAAAATATTTACTTCTAAAACTGAACCCGATTCTGAAGAATACCGTCTAGATAATTTCTACAATAAGACTTTAGGGAATGAGCCAAAGTTCAAGGAACTCTTAAATGTTATCCGCGTGGTTGTATTATTATCCCACAGTAATGCTGCAGTAGAAAGATGGTTATCTGTAAATAAACTATTACTTCAGGAAAATCTAACGGAGCGTTCTTTAATAGCACAGAGATTAGTGCATGAACAAATTTGGGCAGAAAAAAAAACTGGTTTGACATCCAATTTGACAGGTCAATGATAACTGCTGTTAGATTGGCATCCCAAAGAAGGAAACAACATTTACAGGAATAAAAAGAAAAGGAAGAAACTCTAGATATACGTAGAGTGGCTGAAAAAAAGGATGCCTGTCTGAAGTGAAGGAGCTGCAAGAAAAAAGGCAGAAAATTCTTTTAGAAAAAGAAGCATTTATTCATCAAATCGATGCCGAGCTCACGCGACTGAAGGAAAATAAAAATTATTGAAATTGGTGACTCTGTTGTGATTAACTGATTCTCATTTGTTAGCCATTGGGCAACACAGTTGCCGATAGGCTATTGTCATCCCTTGTGTGCGTCCGTCTGTCCATCACACCATTAGCCCCCCAGTGACTTCCACACCACAACGCCAATGGCTTTCTATGTGTAATTTTTTTTATAATTGACACTGCTTTAAGGGCTTTGGTTGTCCTCTTTTTTTACTTTTGATTATAGGAGCTATGTTGTATGTAGATTTTAATATTGCCGTGCTATGGCATTGATTAGTGCCATCTTCTTTTAGTGTTTCTTGCTCTGTATTTTTAATGTACTTTTGCATATTATTATAATAATAAAGGCCGGAGGTCCCCTGTGGTAAAGTTTGAGAGTGGCAACCCAGCCAGCTCATTGTCATTCAGGTGGCTGGGTGTGGCTATAAGGGGTGGAGAAGGCCACGAGACTGGCTGGGTTGTTGTCTCTTCATTCTATTGCTGGGAGAGTGCAGACCCTTATCATGGTGTGCCCTCATGCTCTTTGGTTCGCAGGCTGCCCCATTGATCTACTACACAATAGGTAGGGAATTTATGCATATTTATTCTTTAAAATAAATGCATTTAACATTGGAGATATAAAAATGTATACTAATAATAATAATAATAATACTAGTTTCAAACTGATGGGGTCATGAGAGGTGTGGCTATTGAGGAAGGTGGAAGCTGCAAAATGTATAGCCAGTGGCTGTACAGTATAACCTGCAATTACTTAAAATACTTGAGTAGTTTAATATTGATTACTGCCTTTATTATGCATTAATACCACAACAATATAGTTTTTTTTAAGATTTTTTTACTTTTGTGTCAAAAAATGAAGTTTGAAATATAGAATGTTTTAGTCTGTTATGGTAAGGTAGTACATCTCATTCAAATCATCCCTTTTGAAAATGCTCCCTAGCCAATGGCCCGCGCAGGCCCTACATGTATTTTTACTATGGTTTTGCTTTGAGGATTGCTATAATAGGTAAGAAGCTTCTTTGCATTTTATTGTCATTTTATTGTATTGCAGTTTCATTTTTTAGGATTTTGTCAGTTATATGTTCTTATAGCGAAGTTTGTTGCTTTGATAACCCACTGTCCACATATTTTACTGTGTTTGGTCCACATATTGAATTAGAAATGCCAAGACATGTTTTAGTCAATCTGAAATTTGTCTGTTTTGTGATAAATCAATATAAATGAGTGCTTGAAAGGTAATAAAATTTCAATCTGAAGGTAATAAAAAGTAATCAAAATTGAAAATTAAATTCTAGTAGACACCATGTACTATCACGCCTTGCTCTTCAGACAAAGTGGGCGAGGTCAAAGACTCAAGTTCAACAGTGGCCTGCCTTTCTGCGAATGCTTAACTTTCCTTTTCAGCTCCACTTCTTTCATCATCCCCACGCTGCTGTGTCCGTTCCTCTTTTTCCACCCAGGTTGGATCTACACTGCCCATCTAGCCCTGCCTGACCAGCTTCAAGGAGCTTGCAGTCCTCCTTGATCTTCCCATAAGGGGGTGCCGCAATTTGCCATCCTGGCCGCCGTGCTGATGGGACTCAGCATCCCGTCCGACCCCAGCTTAGCTTCATCTCCTTCCTTCAGAACACTTGTGTTGTCCCCCTGTTTCCTCACTTTTCATACAACCTCTCCCACAAATTCTCTGGTCAGCCTCTAATTTCACAGGGTAGATGCTGACCTTCTTCTCAGCCAACTATCCCGGAATGGGGCTGAGGGAGGAGGGGAGAATGATCCCTCACCCCTGAGCTCCATTTTGGGATGGTGTTTTTTTTAATAACCTGCTTTTTTCCACCCACATCTTCCTCACCTCCTCATCCTTTCTCTTTTCAAACATTATCCATTTTACGCCGCTCTAAGGTGGAGCCACCATGCTGAGGGACTGCCAGGCTACCAGGCGGCAGCGGTGGTCCAAAATGGTGGCACCTGGCTCTGCCAGGCCTGTACTCACCCTTTGTAGAGCAGGCCACTGCGGGGGGTGATTAGCATTTGCATCCTGTAAAAAAAGGGTTACCATGCCAAATGATGATAACTTACAAAAAACAAAATCTCTCCCCATTTTCCCTTTAAGAATGACGGAGCCACCCTCAGGCAGCTCCACAGAAAAAAAATGGAGGTCCCATCCCCCTCCTGTGGTTTCCCAGGGGACCCTTCATAATTCTTCAACTGGAGAGGAGGCTTACTCCTCTCCAGTGCCTACAGGTGCAGGGGGCTCCCCCTCACCCCCTTCCTTGGAGTGAGTCCCTCTCAAATCTGGCAGTCCCGCCTTTGCTTTCATGGGGAACTACCAGGAAAGCCAGCAGGCAGCCCATAACCGGCCGCTCCCCATTGAAGCGGGTCGATAGGGCAAACCCCCTTAAGGGGGGAGAGGGAAGAAAGGACCCATCGGCCGCTTCCCTCTAAAGACCTGCTGGCCCAAATATTGAATCTAGCAGGGGTGAAGGCCTATGCCCCCCAAAAGAACATGGACAAGATTGACATGACCTGTGATGTCATGGGGAGGGATGACCAAATGGAGGCCCCACCTGAGATAGACATGCTCCCTGACACAGCCCAGCCGCAGAAGGTTACGCTTTCTATGGGGGCAGATTAGGGCTCGGCATCAAACACTGAGCCTGAATCTTCCCCTGTGCAGTGCCCTCGCCAGAATGGTTGGGCTGCTAAGCCATCACATAGATTGGAGGGATCTCCTCCTCTGGCCTGTGCCCCCACAACTGCTGGGACCTTCACCATCTAGGTGAAGGACCTTGCAGAGGCTGGCCCATCTGGTCTGGCGGCTCCTGCTGGGGGTGGGGAGAAGTGGGTCCATTCTCCGCCCTCCTCTCCTAAAAAGAAAATATCCAATAAAAAGAAGACAAAAAAGATGGGGGGGGGGGGAAGTCGTGGGGACGGACGAGGCTGGCCAAGATCGGCACCTCCAGTCCCATTGCCATTGCTTGCCTGGGCAGGGAATCCCAAAATAAGACCAAAAGTGCTAATGCACAGAGCAGACCCTCGATTACATCAAGGCCCCTCATTCAGAGATTACCTGGCATTTTTGCTGGCTTCAAATGCTTCTTAGATATTCACTCCACTGATGGGATGTTGGCCAAGGGCAACATGATCCATCAAAGGGAGAGCTTTAACTGATATAATTGGTAGAGAGCCGAAGGTGACCCATTTCTCGGATGGGAGCCTTCTGGTGAATGCGCCGGATCCCTCCGAGGCAGCCAAGATAAGTGCTATTCGGACACTTGATGGCACCCTGGTGAGTGTTACGCCGCACTCAATGATGAACTTTGTGAAAGTAGTAGTTTATGTGAGGGAACTCATGGAAGATATCACTCTGGAGCTGGCTGACCATGGGGCGGTCAAGGTTGAGCGTGTGATGAGAAAACAGGGAGAGGCCTTGAGACCCACCCCTACACTTTTCATCACGTTCGACTGTGACAAGCTCCCTGACTCAGTGCGTGCTGGTTGGTACTGCTACCGTGTGAAGACATTTGTGCCACTGCCACAGAGGTACTATTACTGTCACCGCTTCGGCCATATGAATCGCTCATGTAGAGGTGCAAAGTCGGGGTCACCTGAAGTCTGTGTAAATTGCTCCAAGGCCGCACACGATAAGTCCAAATTGTGTGTCGCTAAGTGTGTCAATCGCGGAGAGCCACATCCCGCTTCTTTGAAGCAATGTGGTGCATATCTCCTTGAGAAAGAAATCCTGGCCATTCAGACCCAGGATCATCTCTCCTTCCGCGAATCTAAGGAATTAGTCCTGGCGTGCCCAGCTCTGCCTGGGACAACTTGCGCCTCAATGCTAAGATAGACACCTGCTCCTGGCCCATCCAGGCCAACAAGCACAGTTGTTTCCTCACCCATTTGCAGCCCTTCTGTGGGTTCTACTTAACCCAGGCGCTACCCTGGTAAAGCTGGTGGCACAAAGGGTTCACACCCAGCCCCAGCTAAAACCAGGGCTCCTCAACTTCCTCCAGTGTGACCGTTTCCGGTAAGGCAAAATGGCCACACGCCCCCACTGAGTCAGTAGACTCACAGGAGGCAACACACATGAAGTTGGTCGCCAGGCCATCTTCCAAGGTTCCTAAAGTTGCCCCTTGAAAGGAGGACATGCCTAGTGGTGGTCTGGGTGGCTTGGAGATGGTGGATCCTTGAAAAGAGGCCCCCTCGCCTCCGAACCCCTAACGCCCACCTAAGGTTTCAAGGCGGAGGGAGGAAAAGACTTGCATGGTGAGCCGAACCTTCGCTAATAAGTCCTTGAAGGCGACAGCGCCTTCAGTGCATTGTCTGGTTAACAGTGCCCGGGGTTCTACCTCCAGGAAGCATTCGGCTATTCCTGTGAGGTTCTTCTCTTTGAAGAGGGTCCCTGCGTCTCCTCCGAGCTAGGCCTAGAGGGCATATTCCTTCAATGGAATTGCCACAGACTCTGGGCTGACTGGGAGGAGCTGTGGAGGCTCATCTCATCCCGTTCACCATTAGCTATTTTTCTGCTGGAGACCATGCTAGGTGCCTGCCCCCTGCCCACCCTCCTGGGGTGTAAGGGTTTTGCGACCCCACCACCATGGGATGGGGGATGCACGGTTTACACTTGGCATGATGTCTCTGTTCTTCTTTTCACTTTAGATACCTCCTTTCAGGCAGTGGCTGTGCAGCTTCACCTGGATAGTTGGTATACTGTTATTTCTGAGTACATTTCACCATCAGCTGACTTTGATGCGGGGACTTAAGCCGTGTCGTGGCACAATTGCCGAGGCCCTTTCTCTTGCTTGGAGATCTGAATGGTAGAGATCCTCTCTGGGGAGACTACTCAATAAATCCCAGGGGACAAGTCCTTGCCAATCTGATTGAAGAGCTTGAGATAGGTGTCCTAAATGTGGATGAGTTTACGCATCACTGCCCAAGAACCGCTTCATTTTCTTGCCTTGATCTATCTCAGGGCTCTTGAGATGCACAGCCTGATTTTGATTGGGGGGTGGTCTATAAACTCCATGGTAGTGATCATTTTCCCATTCAAATATTATTTTCCAGGCCGCTGCCGCCTGATAGCCCACCTCGGTGGTGCTTGCCGCAAGCGCGGCGACCTGCATTTCAGGAAATGACTGAATTCTCTATCAGTCGAGGAGTTTAGGTCAGTAGATGAGGTCGTTGAGTTCTTCAGCAACCTCATCGCCGTAGGCCTGACTACTATTCTTAGAACCTCTGGCCATTTTGCACACTGACCACTCCCTTGGTGGTGGTCCCTACATGCATTATAAGCGCCGCCAAATGATTTCACTGTCGGCAAATTTCTTCAGACTAGGGTGAGTTCCGGTATATTTCGAATAACGTCCACCTCTCTTCTTGATGGGCATACATGTCTTCATTTAACGGGAAGACTCCTCTAGCAGAGTTGTGGAAGCGAGTCAAAAGGATTCCGGGCAAGTTTTTGCAGAACCACCCTCCCATTCTCCAGGAGTATCTGATCGTATCCATGGCGGAATCCTTCGCTACCGCATTCTCTCACTGAGATGCTGCTTCACCAGCATTCATTGCAAGTTGTGATGTCGCGGAAGGCCGCCGGCTGGATTTTACCTCCAGAGGCGGAGAACCTTTGAATGACAGGTTTACTATGAGTGAGTTGTGTTCCGATCTTGCTTTGTTGCCGGACACCGCCCATGGTCCGGACGACGTCCCGTACGCCATGCTTCAACACCTGGGTGAGCGAGGCATGGCCTTTCTGTTAGATTTGTTCAACAGGATCTGGGTGGAAGGTCTTCTCCCAGACTCCTGGCGAATCGCTACTGTGCTCGCCTTTCGCAAGCTGGGGAGAGATCACTCTACTCCGACCGGTTTCCGCCCAATCTCTCTAACCT
Organism: Ceratothoa steindachneri; assembly: GCA_963969495.1. Taxonomy (NCBI): domain Eukaryota; kingdom Metazoa; phylum Arthropoda; class Malacostraca; order Isopoda; family Cymothoidae; genus Ceratothoa; species Ceratothoa steindachneri. Next base: position 78,802,208 of record OZ018324.1, on the reverse strand, counting down.
CTTGCGTGTGCAAGTTGATGGAGAAATTGGTAAATGTTAGATTAGCCTATTTCCTGGACAGCGGAGGCCATCTGTCTTCTGCACAGTGCGGCTTCCGTAAGTTCCACTCCACGTCGGATGCTCTGCTCCGACTGGAAAATGCCGTCTGCGAGGCTTTCCTTCGTAGACAGCACTACGCCACGGTGTTTTTTTGATCTGGAGAAGGCCTATGATACCGCATGGCGATACGGTATCATGGAGACTCTCCACACGATGGGGGCGAGGGGACGCCTCCCAATGTTTATATCTGAATTTTTGCGAGATCGTCGATTCCGCGTACGTGTTGGGGGAGCCCTCTCCGGCCCAAAGGAGCAGGAAGAGGGTTTCCCGCAGGGAAGTGTCCTCAGTGTCACACTCTTTGCCCTGAGCATCAACGGCATCACCTCGGTGCTGCCGGAAGATGTTCTCGCTACGCTCTACGTGGACGACCTTTCGATCTCTTTTGGCGCGGCCCAGATGCCAACTCTGGAGCGTCGACTCCAACAGGCATTGAACCGCGTCTCTCGCTATGCCGAAGCGCACAGGTTTCGGTTTTCTTTGGCCAAGACTAAGGTGGTGCACTTCTGCCGCCATCCACGGCTCCACCCCGACCCAGATTTGTTTCTTAATGGGGTGCGCCTGGATGTGGTTGAGTCGCACCGTTTCCTTGGTCTTGTATTCGACCGACGCCTCACCTGGGAGGCTCATATTCGCAGCCTTAGGGTCTCTTGTACCCGCGCCGTGGACATTCTCTGTTCCGTGACGTTCAGCGCTTGGGGCGCTGATAGGGCTACCGCCTTACTTTTTTATCGATCCTTTGTTCGCTCGAAGCTCGACTACGGATTCGAGTTTTATGCATCCACAGCCGAGCGTTTATTGTGGAAGGTGGATTCGATCCACCACACCGGCCTTCGCCTTGCGACCGGTGCCTCCTGCACTTTCCCCATTGAGAGCCTGTTGATCGATGCTGGGGAGATGCCACTCGCTCTGCGCCGCGTGCAGTGCATCATTCGCCTGTACGCGCGAGCCCGGCGCCTTCCTGATCTCGATGGTGCCTATGCTGCCGAGAGACGCCAGTCATACCCTAAGCCCTCTGTGTTTAGGGCCAGGAAACTCCTTCGAGAGGTAGATATAGCTCTCGGGCCGGTGGCGCCCCTGGTTCTACCCAGGACGCCACCCTGGAGGGTACCACATTTGGCTATTTGTCGCCACCTCTCTGCTCCCAAAGCTTGTACTGCGCTTGGAGTATTGCGTTCGACCTTTTTGGAGCACACATCGTGTCACGCTGGTACCGTGCCAGTGTATACGGATGGCTCCACGTCCCAAGAGGGGGTCGGCTTCCACGCCGTATCCCCTCTGTTTGAAGTCAGCGAGGCTCTACCAGGCGCTGCGTCTGTCTTCACGGCCGAGCTGGTGGCAATACACCACTCGGTACGGGAGATTACGCGACGTGCCCGGTTCGGAGACCGGATTGTGATCTATAGCGACTCACAAAGCGCCCTGGTTCGCGAAATCCGTGACGCCACGGTTTTGGCGACCCGGGCAGATGTCGAGATTATCTTCTGCTGTGTTCCTGGATATGTAGGAATTGCGGGGAATGAGGGCGCCAAAGAGTCCGCGAGGACTCTGCGACCGGACCAGCGTTTCGCTCTTCCTCACACTGACTACATGGCAGGAATACGGGCAGCTCTTCGGACTGCTTGGCAAAGAAGATGGGAGACGGTCGAAGGGAACTTAAAGTTGCGTGCCATTGCGCCGCGACTGTTCGTATGGACCTATCCCCCAATGCCGCGGCGGCTTCAGGTTGCTTTCTGTCGTCTCCGAATCTGGCACACTCGTGTGACGCATCACTATTTGATGGAGCGCTCGCCTGTGCCCTATTGCAACGACTGCGTCGTCCCCCAGACTGTTCGGCACATTCTTGTTGAATGTCCCAGTCTGGGTGATCTTCGCGCAAGACATCTGTCCCGCTACCGCCTGTCCCTTGTACTCGGGATGAGTGCGTGCACATCGACTGGTGGACTTATTGACTTTTTGGGGGAGGCTGGCCTTCTCCCTATTATTTAAGCAGGCTTTGTTTTTTTGTTTTGTTTTGTTTTTTTTTGCATTTGTTTTTGTTTTTGCCTTTCCCCCATTTAGGGTGTTTTTTTTCTTCGTTTAATTTTATTTTAAAGTAGCCTAGAACTAGGCCAGTTTTAATACGGCGACTAATGCCCATGTAGGCAGTCGCCAGATGAGCTCTAATAAAAAAAAAATAAAATAGTGGCGGTGTATGTGAAGCTCGGTCACTCACTTGTAACTTGTACCTCAGATCTTAGCTCATACCTCAAAGCAGAAAATCAACCAAGCAACAGCTCGCTTTGAACATAACCATTGAACGAATGCACTTAAATGCTCAAGTTTAAATGTTCCATCCTCGACTGGGCTTGGAAGTATGTTTCTTGTACTGTATTAGCTAAGACATGTTCCATTTTCTTGGTTTATTTATGATTTTTTCTTTTTTGCTTGTGTTAGCTGCTAATGACCTCACTTTCCGATATCTTTTCAGGGAAGTCCTGTCCCCCTTTACTGTACTTTTTGCTGAAGATTGAAGAATCTAGACTATTTAGTGAATGTGACCCAGATGGGACTATACTCCTACTGGAGCAGTGAAAAATAGAAAAAAAAGACAAATCTAGTGAACTAGTGACAAGACTGCTAAATTCCATTTTACAAATGTGGTTGAATGTATAACATTCAATTAGGTATCTTAAAATTATACTTGTTTTTGTGCATCTTTTTTGATAGGTTGAGCTATTTACCATGAATGCAAAGGCTACTTTGTTTTATATGAGCATTCTTTGATCAATCTAATCAGGCTTATTTGTTTATAAGTTGAAATTAAGTTTACAGCATAAAATTGATCTATCCTGTAATATTACCATACAAAAAGTGATGCCTTTGTTTACTTAACCACTCAGATGGTTAATTTAGGCAAACCTTGAGTTCGTTCTGATTTAACCCCACAAACACAAGACCATGAGATAAATGACCAATCAAATAACGTAAAATATCAGGCTAGATTCTTATATCAAAAAATATTCTGAACATAACTGTGAAATAAATGGCCAATCAAATAACCTAAAATTTAAGCTAGATTCTTATGTTCAAAATCAAAAAGTTAAGATTTTTATATTGTTGAGAATATACAAAAGGAGGCAAATGTTTAGGTATGTTCCGGTTCCAAGTGGGGGCATTGAAGATTTAGGTAGTGAGTCGTAGAGAGGATAGTTTCTCGCTGAAGTTTTATCTTGATTGAAGGTCTGCTTTGATAGATCATAACTGCCTCAGCCATCCTGATTGGTCAAGGTGTGATTCAGTGTATTGGTTCCATGAGTTGGTTGGTGGTCAGAATCACAGAAAATAATTGAGGTATTCTTGACTAGCATTTCTCTTATGATTGATGTGTTGTAGCGCTTGATAGCCCCATCTTGGAGGTGCATCATCAGCCTTCCTGACATGGGTGTGGAAGTCATCCCTATTTTCTTTGAGTTGCAGTGAATGCAGTCACTGACATTGCACAAGTATTTGTACAATAGGTTGGCCTCTTAGAGGAGGTTCGTTGCAGGGAGACAACTGTTCTTCATGATGAGGGTTCTTGTTTTCCTGGTCTTGTAATATATGACCCCGTAAGGGGCGCGGCGATTTGCCATCCTGGCTGCCGTGCTGACGGGATCCAGCGCTCCGTCCAGCCCCAGCTTAGCCTCTCTTTCTTCCTTCAGATAGCCCGATTTCTCCCCTACCTCGTCGCTTTTCATACAACCTCTCCCACAACTTTCTCTGGTCAGCCTGACCTTCTTCTCAAGCCAACCACCCCGGATGGGGGCTGAGGGGGGAGGGGACATTGTTCCCTAACCCCTCAGCTCCGGTTCGGGATGGGTTTTTTTTAACAACCTGCTTCATCCCCACCCATACCTTCCTCTCATCCCTTTTCCTCTCCTCTTCACATTCTATCTATTTTACGCCGTGTCTAAGGTGGAGCCGCCAGGCCACCAGGCGGGAGGGGTGGTCCCAAATGGCGGCGCCTGGATCTGCCGGGCCTGTAAGCACCTCTTGCAGTGCGGGCTACTGCAAGAGGTGGTGAGCGATTGCGTCCCGTAAAACAAAGAAGGTCACCATGCCCAATGATGAAAAAAACCCCATCTCCCCTTAATTCCCCCTAAAACAACGGAGCCGCCCTCGTGCAGCTCCACAGAAAAGATGGAGGTCCCCCCCCCTGTGCTTGTGCAGGGGACTCTCCATACCTCTTTAACCGGAGAGGAGGCTTACTCCTCTCCTACGCCTACGGGTGTAGGGGACTCCCCCTCACCCCCTTCTCTGGAGGTGCTTTCGGGCACCTCCCTATCTCCAGCGGCAGTCCCTCCTTTGCTTTCTAAGGGGACTGCCAAGAAAGCCAGCAGGCAGCCCATTGCCGACCGCCCCTCGTACAAGTGGCTCGATAGGGCAAACCCCCTTATGGGGGAGAGGGAAGCCAGGCCCCTTCGGTCGCTTCCCTCAAAAGACCTGCTGGCAAAAATATTAAACCTTGCCGGGGTCAAGGCCTGTGCCTCCCCACTAAAGACTTATGACGCTGCCAAGGGGACCTGCGATGTCCTGGGAGGGGATGGCCAACTTGAGGCCCCTCCTGTGATAGACATGGTCCTTGAGGAAAACCAGCCTCAGAAGGTAGGGCCTTCCATGGGGGGGAATCCGGGCTCGGCGCCAAGCACCGAACCCGAATCCGTTCCTATGCAAGGTCCTCATCAAACGGCTGTAGATTCTCAGGCAGTACAAGGAGGGGAGGGATCTCCTCCGGATGATGCCCCTGCGGCCACCAGGACCTTCTCCATTTCGAAGAAGGACCTGGCTGAGGCCGGTCCATCTGGCCTGGGGGCTTCTACCGGCGGGGGTGAGAAGCGGGTTCATTCCCCGCCCTCCTCTCCAAAAAAGAAAAGGACCAAAAAGACGAAGAAGACTCGGGACTCCTCTCAATCCGCGGGGGCTACGGGGACGTATGGGTCTGCTGCCACTTTGGCAAGCGACCAAGCCAAGATCGGCACATCCGGGCCCTCTGCTTCCCCGGGTACGGAGCTCCTGACGATGACAAAGACCAAAAGTGCACAGGGCGGAGCCTCGATGACATCGGGGCCCCTGATTCAGAGGTTACCTGGCGTTTTCGAGCCCGCTGGCTTCAAACGCTTCCTCGTTATTCGCTCCACTGATGGCAGCATGTTGTCCAAGGGCAACATGATCCATCAGAGGAGAGGATTAGCTAGTACAATTGGTAGAGAGCCGAAGGTAACCCGTTTCTCGGACGGGAGCCTTCTGGCGAATGCGGCGAATCCCGCCGAGGCGGCCAAGATAAGTGCTCTTCGGACACTTCATGGCACCCCGGTGAGTGTGACGCCGCACTCTACCATGAAATTTGTAAAAGGAGTAGTTTATGCGAGGGAACTCGTTGACTACTCCATAGAAGACATCACCCTAGAGCTGGCCGACCATGGGGCGGTCAAGGTCGAACGTGTGATGAGAAAACAGGGAGGGGCCTCGAGACCCACCCCTACACTCTTCGTCACGTTCGACTGTGACAAGCTCCCTGAGTCGGTGCGTGCCGGTTGGTACCGCTACCGCGTAAAGGCATTCGTGCCACTGCCGCGGCGGTGCTATTACTGTCACCGCTTCGGCCACACGAATCGATCATGTAGACGTGCAAAATCGGGGTCACCCGAAGTCTGTGTAAATTGCTCCAAGGTCGCACACGATAAGTCCAAATCGTGTGTGGCCAAGTGTGTCAATTGCGGAGAGCCGCACCCTGCTTCTTCGAAGCAATGTGGTGCATATCTCCTTGAGAAAGAAATCGTGGCCGTTCAGGCCCAGGATCGACTCTCATTCCGCGAGGCTAAGGACTTGGTCCTGGCGCGCCCGGCTCTGCCTGGGACGTCATATGCCTCAATAGTTAGAAAAGCACCCTCTGCTCCTGGCCCATCCAGGCCAACGAGCACGGTTGTTTCCGCGCCCATTCGGAGCCCTTCTGCGGGCTCTACTACACCCGGGCGCTCCCCTGGTAGAGCTGGCGGCAAAAAGGGTTCACACCCAGCCCCGGCTAAAACCAGGGCTCCCCCTTCTTCCCCCAGCGTGACCGTTTCCCGTAAGGCGAAACGGCCACGCGCCTCCACAGAGTCGTTAGTCTCACAGGAGGCAACACCCCTGAATATGGTCGCTAGGCCATCTTCCGGGATTCCTAAAGCTGTTCCCCGAAAGGAGGACAGCAACAAAGGAGCTTCGGCCCCTTCGCCCACGCCCCGAGGTGGAGCGAGTGGCTCGGAGACGGTGGTTCCTCGAAAAGAGGGCCCCCCGCCTCCCAAGCCGCAACGCCCGCCTAAGGTTTCGAGGCGGAGGGAGGAAAAGACTCGCATGGCGAGCCCAATCTCCCCCAATAAGTCCTCGAAGGCGACAGCGCCTTCAGCGCTTTGTTCGGCCATTCCCGTGAGGGTCTTCAATTCGAGGAGGGCCCCCGCGTCTCCTCCGAGCTAGGCCTGGAGGGCATATTCCTTCAATGGAATTGCCGTGGACTCTGGCCAACTGGGAGGAGCTGCGGAGGCTCGTCTCGTCCCGTTCCCCGTTAGCTATTTTTTTTGCAGGAGACCATGCTAGGCGCGTGCCCGCTGCCTGCCCTCCTGGGGTATAAGGGTCTTGCGACCCCACCACCGCGGGATGGCCGGGCTGGGGGATGCGCGGTTTACACCCGGCATGATGTCTCCGTTCTTCCTTTCTCTTTAGATACCTCCTTTCAGGCAGTGGCTGTGCAGCTGCACCTGGATAGGAGGTATACTATCATTTCTGCGTACATTCCACCGTCAGCTGACTTCGACGCGGGGGACTTCCGCCGCGTCGTGGCACGGTTGCCGAGGCCCTATCTCTTGCTTGGAGATCTGAACGGCAGGCATCCTCTCTGGGGAGATTACTCCATAAATCCCAGGGGACAAGTCCTTGCCGATCTGATCGAAGAGCTTGAGATGGGTGTCCTAAACGTGGATGAGTTTACGCATCACTGTCCGAGAACCGCTTCATTTTCTTGCCTTGACCTATCTTTGTGCTCTTCGGATGCACAGCCTGATTTTGATTGGGGGGTGGTCGATGACCTCCATGGTAGTGATCACTTTCCCATTCAAATATCCTTTTCAGGGCAACTGCCGCCTGAGAGACAACCTCGGTGGTGCTTGGCGCGGGCGCGGTGGCCTGCATTTCAGGAAATGACTGAATTCTCTATCTCAGTCGAGGAGTTTAGGTCGGTAGATGAGGCCGTTGAGTTCTTCTCCGGCAACCTCATCGCCGTGGGCCTGACTACTATTCCTAGGACGTCTGGCCGTTTTGCACACCGACCACTCCCATGGTGGTCGGCCGAGTGTGAGACGGCCCTCAAACAGAAGCGTTATGCTTACATGCGCTATAAGCGCCGCCCGAACGATTTCACTGTCGCTGAATTTCGTCGGGCTAGGGCTAGGTTCCGGTATGTTTCGAAGCACGCCCGCCGCTCTTCTTGGCGGGCATACGTGTCTTCACTTAACGGGAAGACCCCTTTAGCTGAGGTGTGGAAGCGAGTCAAAAGGATTCGGGGCAAGTTCTCGCAGGACCCCCCTCTTGTTCTCCAGGAGAATGGGACCGCAATCTCGGACCCCGCGTCCGTGGCGGAATCCTTAGCGACCGCTTTTTCCGCATTCTCTAGCCGTGATGCTGCTCCGCCAGCATTCAATGCACGTCGTGATGTCGCGGAAGGCCACCGGCTGGACTTTACCTCCAGAGGCGGAGAACCCTTCAACGACAAGTTTACTGTGAGTGAGTTGCGTTCCGCTCTCGCTTCGTGCGCGGACACCGCCCATGGTCCGGACGATGTCCCGTACGCCATCCTTCGACACCTGGGTGAGCGAGGCATGGCCTTTCTTTTAGATTTGTTCAACAGGATCTGGGTGGAGGATCTTCTCCCAGACTCCTGGCGAATCGCTACTGTGCTCGCCTTTCGCAAGCCGGGGAGAGATCACTCTACTCCGACCGGTTTTCGTCCAATCTCTCTAACCTCTTGCGTGTGCTAGTTGATGGAGAAATTGGTAAATGTTAGATTAGCCTATTTCCTGGACAGCGGAGGCCATCTGTCTTCTGCACAGTGCGGCTTCCGTAAGTTCCACTCCACGTCGGATGCTCTGCTCCGACTGGAAAGTGCCGTCTGCGAGGCTTTCCTTCGTAGACAGCACTACGCCACGGTGTTTTTTGATCTGGAAAAGGCCTATGATACCGCATGGCGATACGGTATCATGGAGACTCTCCACACGATGGGGGCGAGGGGACGCCTCCCAATGTTTATATCTGAATTTTTGAGAGATCGTCGATTCCGCGTACGGGTGGGGGGAGCCCTCTCCGGCCCAAAGGAGCAGGAAGAGGGTGTCCCGCAGGGAAGTGTCCTCAGTGTCACACTCTTTGCCCTGAGCATCAACGGCATCACCTCGGTGCTGCCGGAAGATGTTCTCGCTACGCTCTACGGGGACGACCTTTCGATCTCTTTTGGCGCGGCCCAGATGCCAACTCTGGAGCGTCGACTCCAACAGGCATTGAACCGCGTCTCTCGCTATGCCGAAGCGCACAGGTTTCGGTTTTCTTTGGCCAAGACTAAGGTGGTGCACTTCTGCCGCCATCCACGGCTTCACCCCGACCCAGATTTGTTTCTTAATGGGGTGCGCCTGGATGTGGTTGAGTCGCACCATTTCCTTGGTCTTGTATTCGACCGACGCCTCACCTGGGAGGCTCATATTCGCAGCCTTAGGGTCTCTTGTACCCGCGCCATGGACATTCTCCGTTCCGTGACGTTCAGCGCTTGGGGCGCTGATAGGGCTACCGCCTTACTTTTTTATCGATCCTTTGTTCGCTCGAAGCTCGACTACGGATGCGAGTTTTATGCATCCGCAGCCGAGCGTTTATTGCGGAAGGTGGATTCGATCCACCACACCGGCCTTCGCCTTGCGACCGGTGCCTTCCGCACTTCCCCCATTGAGAGCCTGTTGGTCGATGCTGGGGAGATGCCACTCGCTCTGCGCCGCGTGCAGTGCATCACTCGCCTGTACGCGCGAGCCCGGCGCCTCCCTCAGTCGCCAACAGCTCTCACTGCATCCGCAGCTGATCTCGATGGTGCCTATGCCGCCGAGAGACGCCAGTCATACCCTAAGCCCTTTGGGTTTAGGGCCAGGAAACTCCTGCGAGAGGTAGATATAGCTCTCGGGCCGGTGGCGCCCCTGGTTTTGCCCAGGACGCCACCCTGGAGGGTACCACATTTGGCTATTTGTCGCCACGCCTCTGCTCCCAAAGCTTGTACTGCGCCGGGAGTATTGCGTTCGACCTTTTTGGAGCACACATCGTGTCACGCTGGTACCGTGCCAGTGTATACGGATGGCTCCAAGTCCCAAGAGGGGGTCGGCTTCCACGCTGTATCCCCTCTGTTTGAAGTCAACGGGGCTCTACCAGGCGCTGCGTCTGTCTTCACGGCCGAGCTGGTGGCAATACACCACTCGGTACGGGAGATTACGCGACGTGCCCGGTTCGGAGACCGGATTGTGATCTATAGCGACTCACAAAGCGCCCTGAGTGCTCTCGGGGCATTGGAATCTCCGCATCCCCTGGTTCGCGATATCCGTGACGCCACGGTTTTGGCGAGCCGGGCAGATGTCGAGATTATCTTCTGCTGGGTTCCTGGACATGTAGGAATTGCGGGGAATGAGCGCGCCAAAGAGTCCGCGAGGACTCTGCGACCGGACCAGCGTTTCGCTCTTCCTCACACCGACTACATGGCAGGAATACGGGCAGCTCTTCGGACTGCTTGGCAAAGAAGATGGGAGACGGTCGAAGGGAACTTAAAGTTGCGTGCCATTGCGCCGCGACTGTTCCCATGGACCTATCCCCCAATGCCGCGGCGGCTTCAGGTTGCTTTCTGTCGTCTCCGAATCGGACACACTCGTGTGACGCATCGCTATCTGATGGAGCGCTCGCCTGCGCCCTATTGCAACGACTGCGTCGTCCCCCAGACTGTTCGGCACATTCTTGTTGAATGTCCCAGTCTGGGTGATCTTCGCGCATGACACCTGTCCCGGTACCGGGATGGGCGGGGTCGCTACCGCCTGTCCCTTGTGCTCGGGACGAGTGCGTGTACTTTGACTGGTGGACTTATTGACTTTTGGGGGGAGGCCGGCCTTCTCCCTTTTATTTAACCTGATTTAATTGTTGTTGTTGTTTTTGTAATTGTTTTGTTATTGCTTTGTTATTGTTATTTCTTTTTATTGTTTTCTGTTTAATTTTTTAAAGTAGCCTAAAACTAGGCTGTTTGTTTACGGCAACTTATGCCTTAGTCGGCAGTCGCCAGATAGCCCTTTAATTAAAAAAAAAAAAAAAATTGTTCGTTCTGATTTAACCCCACAAACACAAGACCATGAGATAAATGACCAATCAAATAACGTAAAATATCAGGCTAGATTCTTATATTAAAAAATATTCTGAACATAACTGTGAAATAAATGGCCAATCAAATAACCTAAAATTTAAGCTAGATTCTTATGTTCAAAATCAAAAAGTTAAGATTTTTATATTGTTGAGAATATACAAAAGGAGGCAAATGTTTAGGTATGTTCCGGTTCCAAGTGGGGGCATTGAAGATTTAGGCAGTGAGTCGTAGAGAGGATAGTTTCTCGCTGAAGTTTTATCTTGATTGAAGGTCTGCTTTGATAGATCATAACTGCCTCAGCCATCCTGATTGGTCAAGGTGTGATTCAGTGTATTGGTTCCATGAGTTGGTTGGTGGTCAGAATCACAGAAAATAATTGAGGTATTCTTGACTAGCATTTCTCTTATGATTGATGTGTTGTAGCGCTTGATAGCCCCATCTTGGAGGTGCATCATCAGCCTTCCTGACATGGGTGTGGAAGTCATCCCTATTTTCTTTGAGTTGCAGTGAATGCAGTCACTGACATTGCACAAGTATTTGTACAATAGGTTGGCCTCTTAGAGGAGGTTCGTTGCAGGGAGACAACTGTTCTTCATGATGAGGGTTCTTGTTTTCCTGGTCTTGTAATATATGACCCCGTAAGGGGCGCGGCGATTTGCCATCCTGGCCGCCGTGCTGACGGGATCCAGCGCTCCGTCCGGCCCCAGCTTAGCCTCTCTTCCTTCCTTCAAAATACTTGTTTCCTCTCTTTTCACACAACCTCTCCCACAACTTTCTCTGGTCAGCCTCTAATTTCACATGGTAGATGTTGACCTTCCTTTCAGCCAACCGTCCCGCTGAGGGGGTGGGGGACAATGTTCCCTAACCCCTGAGCTCCGGTCTTGGGTGGCTGGTTTTTAACAACCTGCTTCATCCCCACCCATACCTTCCTCACATCCCTTTTCCTCTCCTCTTCACAATCTATATATTTTACGCCGTGTTCAAGGTGGAGCCGCCATGCCGATGGACTGCCAGGCCTGTAAGCACCTCTTGCAATGCGGGCAACTTCAAGAGGTGATGAGCTATTGCGTCCCGTATAAAAAAGAGGGTCACCATGCCCATGTATGAAAAAACAACCAAAAATACCCAACCCCCAACTTCCCCCGAAACAGCGACGGAGCCGCCCTCGGGCAGCTCCAGCAAAAAAATGGAGGTATCTCCTCCCCCTGTGCTTGCGCAGGGGACCCTCCATATCTCTTCAACCGGAGAGGAGGCTTACTCCTCTCCTTCGCCTACGGGTGTAGGGGACTCCCCCTCACCCCCTTCTCTGGAGGTGCTTTCGGGCACCTCCCTTTTCCCAGCGGCAGTCCCCTCTTTTCTTTCCAAGGGGACTGCCAAGAAAGCGAGCAGGCAGCCCTTAGCCAGCCGCTCCCCATCGAAGCGGCTCGGTAGGGCAAACCCCCTTAGGGGGGAGAGGGAAGCCAGGCCCCTTCGGTCGCTTCCCTCAAAAGACCTGCTAGCAAGAATTTTAAACCTTGCCGGGGTCAAGGCCTGTGCCTCCCCACACAAGACTGGCGACACTGCCAAGGGGACCTGCGATGTCCTGGGAGGGGATGGCCAACTGGAGGCCCCTCCTGTGATAGACATGGTCCTTGAGAAGACCCAGCCTCAGACGGTAGGGCCTTCCATGGGGGGGAATTCGGGCTCGGCGCCAAGCACCGAACCCGAATCCGCCCCTATGCAAGGTCCTCCTCAAATGGCTGAGGGCTCCGAGGCAGTAAAAGGAGGGCAGGGATCTCCTCCGACAGGTGCCCCTACGACAACCAGGACCTTTCCATTTTGGAGAGGGACCTGGCTGAGGCCAGTCCATCTGGCCTGGGGGCTTCTGCCGGCGGAGTTGAGAAGCGGGTTCATTCCCCGCCCTCCTCTCCAAAAAAGAAAAAGACTCGGGGCTCCTCTCCATCCGTGGGGGCTGCGGGGACGGATGGGTCTGCTACCACTTTGGTAGGCGACCAAGCCAAGATCGGCTCATCCGGCCCCTCTACCCCCTCGTGTGCGGAGCCCCTGACCAAGACTAACACCAAGAGTGCACAGGGCGGAGCCTCGATGACATCGGGGCCCCTGATTCAGAGGTTACCTGGCGTTTTCGAGCCCGCTGGCTTCAAACGTTTCCTTGTTATTCGCTCCACTGATGGCACCATGTTGTCCAAGGGCAACGTATCCATCAGAGGAGAGGATTAGCTAGTGCAATTGGTAGAGAGCCGAAGGTGACCCGTTTCTTGGACGGGAGCCTTCTGGCGAATGCGGCGAATCCCGCCGAGGCGGCCAAGATAAGTGCTCTTCGGACACTTCATGGCACCCCGGTGAGTGTGACGCCGCACTCTACCATGAACTTTGTGAAAGGAGTAGTTTATGTGAGGGAACTCAGAGACTACTCCATTGAGGACATCACCCTAGAGCTGGCCGACCATGGTCGAATGTGTGATGAGAAAACAGGGAGGGACTTCGAGACCCACCCCTACACTGTTCATCACGTTCGACTGTAACAAGCTCCCTGAGTCGGTGCGTGCCGGTTGGTACTGCTACCGCGTGAAGGCATTCGTGCCACTGCCGCGGCGGTGCAATTACTGTCATCGCTTCGGCTATACGAATCGCTCATGTAGACGTGCAAAGTCGGGGTCACCCGAAGTCTGTATAAATTGCTCCAAGGTCGCACTCGATAAGTCCAAATCGTGTGTGGCCAAGTGTGTCAATTGCGGAGAGCCGCACCCTACTTCTTCGAAGCAATGTGGTGCATATCTCCTGGAGAAAGAAATCCTGGCCGTTCAGGCCCAGGATAGACTCTCATTCCACGAGGCTAAGGACTTGGTCCTGGTGCGCCCAGCTCTGCCTGGGACGTCATATGCCTCAGTAGTTAGAAAGGCACCCTCTGCTCCTGGCCCATCCAGGCCAACGAGCACGGTTGTTTCCGCGCCCATTCGGAGCCCTTCTGCGGGCTCTACCCAACCCGGGGCTCCCCTGGTAAAGCTGGCGGCAAAAAGGGTTCATACCCAGCCCCGGCTAAAACCAGGGCTCCCCCCTCTTCCCCCAGCGTGACCGTTTCCCGCAAGGCGAAACGGCCACGCGCCTCCACAGAGTCGTTAGACTCACAGGAGGCAACACCCCTGAAGATGGTCGCTAGGCCATCTTGAGGGGGTTCCTAAAGCTGTCCCCCGAAAGGAGGACAGCAACAAAGGAGCTTCGGCTCCTTCGCCCAAGCCCCGAGGTGGAGTGAGTGGCTCGGAGACGGTGGTTCCTCGAAAAGAGGGCCCCCCGCCTCCAAAGCCGCAGCGCCCGCCTAAGGTTTCGAGGCGGAGGGAGGAAAAGACTCGCATGGCGAGCCCAACCTCCCCAAATAAGTCCTCGAAGGCGACAGCGCCTCCAGCGCTTTTTCCGGCCAACAGCGCCCGGGGTTCTGCCCCCGGGAAGCGTACGGCCATTCCCGTGAGGGTCTTCAGTTCGAGGAGGGCCCCCGCGTCTCCTCCGAGCTAGGCCTGGAGGGCATATTCCTTCAATGGAATTGCCGTGGACTCCGGGCCAACTGGGAGGAGCTGCGGAGGCTCGTCTCGTCCCGCTCCCCGTTAGCTATCTTTTTGCAGGAGACCATGCTAGGCGCGTGCCCCCTGCCCGCCCTCCCGGGTACAAGGGTCTTGCGACCCCACCACCGCGGGATGGCCGAGCTGGGGGATGCGCGGTTTACACCCGGCATGATGTCTCCGTTCTTCCTTTCTCTTTAGATACCTCCTTTCAGGCAGTGGCTGTGCAGCTGCACCTGGATAGGAGGTATACTATCATTTCTGCGTACATTCCACCGTCAGCTGACTTCGACGCGGGGGACTTCCGCCGCGTCGTGGCACGGTTGCCGAGGCCCTATCTCTTGCTTGGAGATCTGAACGGCAGGCATCCTCTCTGGGGAGATTACTCAATAAATCCCAGGGGACAAGTCCTTGCCGATCTGATCGAAGAGCTTGAGATGGGTGTCCTAAACGTGGATGAGTTTACGCATCACTGTCCGAGAACCGCTTCATTTTCTTGCCTTGACCTATCTTTGTGCTCTCCGGATGCACAGCCTGATTTTGATTGGGGGGTGGTCGATGACCTCCATGGTAGTGATCACTTTCCCATTCAAATATCCTTTTCAGGGCAACTGCCGCCTGAGAGACCACCTCGGTGGTGCTTGGTGCGGGCGCGGTGGCCTGCATTTCAGGAAATGACTGAATTCTCTATCTCAGTCGAGGAGTTTAGGTCGGTAGATGAGGCCGTTGAGTTCTTCTCCGGCAACCTCATCGCCGTGGGCCTGACTACTATTCCTAGGACGTCTGGCCGTTTTGCACGCCGACCACTCCCATGGTGGTCGGCCGAGTGTGAGACGGCCCTCAAACAGAAGCGTTATGCCTACATGCGCTATAAGCGCCGCCCGAACGATTTCACTGTCGCTGAATTTCGTCGGGCTAGGGCTAGGTTCCGGTATATTTCGAAGCACGCCCGCCGCTCTTCTTGGCGGGCATACGTGTCTTCACTTAACGGGAAGACCCCTTTAGCTGAGGTGTGGAAGCGAGTCAAAAGGATTCGGGGCCCATTTCTCGCAGGACCCCCCCTCCCGTTCTCCAGGAGAATGGGACCGCAATCTCGGACCCCGCGTCCGTGGCGGAATCCTTCGCGACCGCTTTTTCTGCATTCTCTAGCTGTGATGCTGCTCCGCCAGCATTCAATGCACGTCGTGATGTCGCGGAAGGCCGCCGGCTGGACTTTACCTCCAGAGGCGGAGAACCCTTCAACGACAAGTTTACTGTAAGCGAGTTGCGTTCCGCTCTCGCTTCGTGCGCGGACACCGCCCATGGTCCGGACGATGTCCCGTACGTCATGCTTCGACACCTGGGTGAGCGAGGCATGGCCTTTCTGTTAGATTTGTTCAACAGGATCTGGGTGGAAGGTCTTCTCCCAGACTCCTGGCGAATCGCTACTGTGCTCGCCTTTCGCAAGCCGGGGAGAGATCACTCTACTCCGACCGGTTTCCGCCCAATCTCTCTAACCTCTTGCGTGTGCAAGTTGATGGAGAAATCTGTAAATGTTAGATTAGCCTATTTCCCGGACAGCGGAGGCCATCTGTCTTCTGCACAGTGCGGCTTCCGGAAGTTCCACTCCACGTCGGATGCTCTGCTCCGACTGGAAAATGCCGTCTGCGAGGCTTTCCTTCGTAGACAGCACTACGCCACGGCGTTTTTTGATCTGGAGAAGACCTATGATACCGCATGGTGATACGGTATCATGGAGACTCTCCACATTCTAGATTTGGAAAGTACAGATTGGAGATATTGTGAGTCCCATTTGTTTGGAAGGAGGAGAGCTTCTATATTTCCTCTTAACATTATTTCTAGCTTGGAGGCGCCATTTTGTTATAAGTCCTAGGCATTTTGCCCGCTCGAGTGGCGGCTGGCAGGACATCCCCTCCCTTTGTACTATGTGAGGCCTTTCCTTTTCTTTGTTTATTTATTAACTGTTGTAGTTGCAAATTTTGGGGGGGGTCGATTTTGTATAGAATTGTTTTTAGGATTGATTGATAGTATTCATAAGATAGGATTAATTGTATATAAATAAGTAACGAGATCTCAAATTTAATCACCCCTCTCTATTGTTTCATTCTCCTTCGATTTCTCACGTCCAAATTAGTGTAGCAAGTGGGTTGGAACGATTGGGATTAGAGCATAGATTTTTGCCCCGCTACAACATAGGTTGGAGTAGGTATGGAGAGAGAGCAGAAAAGATGAAAGCTATCTTTTAATTCTGGCTACAGTTGATGGAACTGGAAACCTGGGAAAGATAGGTGTAATTGTTAATACATCCTGGTGGCTTAAGGGAATGAGGCAAAATGATAAGAAATCCAAATTAGGAGCATATATGAGGATCAAGGAGTGAAGGTAAACCTAAAATAGTAGTTGATGGAAAAAGCACTTCTTGGAAATGAGGAATAGATAAAAAAAAGTGGTCTATATATAGGAGCAAAAGAGAGCCTTACATAGAGCAAGTTTATGATAGAAGGCAGTTTTATTCAAAGCTCAAAAAGGTAAACAGCCAAAGTTATAGATAGAATGGTGGAGAGGATACCTATGAGTTATATATAGTGAGACAGAGAGAGACCACACAGCATATGATAATACTCATAGAGATGCTGATAAATGAACTGGAGACGGTGCTGATAAATGAACTGGAGACAGGGCTGGGCAAGAAGTGGGATTAGATGCAGAGAAGAGTGGATTCAATATAGGTCTAGGGTTTGAATGTGGAGAAAATGATATCAATGAGAGGAGAATAAGGACAGTAGGAGCAAAAAAGTTTTGAGTGTATAAAAGCAATATGTGGGTAGTGGAAGAAGCGATAGAATGTAGTCAAAATACATCCAAACTAACCAATTATCTCTTCTCACAGGACCTATAGCAGCATATCCTGATAAAAAAGATGGCATAACAACCTGAACCTGGCAAAAAGAAACTTCCCAAGAGAATTCTAATATGATCTAACTCCAGACAGTGACAAAAATGTCACAAAGTTTGTTTGTTTCTAATGAGAATTTAGAGAAAAATGTCTGACTTGGAAGAAGATATTATGAATTATACTCCACTTAAAAGAAAAAAGATCCGGTATGTATTCTTTTAACTATTGCTGGAGAACTAGTGGTTTAGGGTTGTTGTTTAAATTGTAGTACTCTACAAGGCAGAGGTAGGGAACCTGTGATGTTTAGATTGTATGTGACCTTCTTGGCCATTAATGCATCCTTTGGAATGAATGAAAAATTGAGGGGGGGGGGACAAAGTATTTTATTGCTTGCCTAGAAAAAGTACCTGCAACAAAGTCATCAAAGGTTAGTTCACTTTAGAAGTGATATTTTTTAATATTTCTAGGCTGATATATAGTCATATTAGCTAGTTATATACAAAACAATGTGAAATTTGCAATATATCTAATTAAAATTTTATGAATGTGGCCTACAGCTAACTTAATGCAGCCTTCAACACAGGAAAAGTTATCCACCCCTGGTAATGGCACCCACATTATAGAGTTGTGTAGACCTATTCCTTCGCTCCCCCGATTGCCTTTCTGACGTTGAATGGAAAGTAAAAGATGATTTACACGGTAGTGACCACTTCCCAATTATGCTGCAGACTCTGGTTCCTCAGCCTTGCCTCCCCCCAACCATCTAAGATGGAAAATTGCGAGAGCTTATTGAGCAACTTTCAAGTAGGCTTCTTTCATAAATGCTTCCACTGGTGACTTTTTAGACAACTCTACAGTTCATTATTTCATATCTCTTGTAGTTATTGCTGCAGAGTATTCAGTTCCATGATCAGACTCGGTACCTGGGAAGAAGACTCCTTTGGTGCAATGGAGAGTGTGGGAGTGCAATAGCCACATATCAAGTGGCTCATGCAGGATATCGTTGATTACCAACTGCTACTAATTGCATTGATAGGAATAGTGCCTGTGCAATTTTACGGCATACTTTACTCCATATTCATGTTGCAACTTGGAGGAAATATATTTTCTCCAACACTGCTTCTTCTCCAGCCACAAAGATTTGAAAAATAATAAGATCCAGGGTAACTATGCTGGTTGTACTGCCCCTGGTCTAGAGGTTGTTGTTCCATAGTTTGCTATCCTGTACATGTTGCAGATATCCTTGCTGCTTCCTTTGTGTCTGCGATGGAGCTGATCATATCTAAGTGTTTTGCTGTATTAAGCTTAAGGAGGAGAAGCTCCCTCTGAATTTCTCAGACTGCCCCTATAATCGCCTCATAACCATGGAGGAAATACATTCAACCCTCCCTGGGCCTGATAATGTCTTATGATTTTCCCTGATGCTGGGGTCATACTCCTTAGACTGGAAGACAGCTATCATTCTGCCTTTTCTCCCTAAGCCCAGGAAGGATGCTCTATCCCTAGCACAATACTGACTCATTGTCCGGTACAGGATGCAGTGGTAAAGTGTTACTTTTTCACTTTTTTTTATAAATACCTACCTCTATCTACTTTTAAATAACGATCATCCCTAGTAACATTTATAAACCAATAGATTTATGAGTAACATAGAGGGTATACCTAGTTTATATTAGTCCTAAGTTGGTTCTACATTGAACCCCAATTGGGTTGAGTATAGGACTTAGGGATGAACTCCTTATAGAAACAATTTACATAGCAGAGGGATTTCCTCTGATGATGAAATTATCCAAAGGGATGCCTAAAGAAAGGCGTTTAACCTTAAAGGATAAAGAAAAACAATAGGTATTTTATTATGCTTATAACTATAGGTAGGTATGTATATAAAGGAATTATACATAGGTAACTCATTGTCTGTCTGTTCATTTATAAAAATGAAATTGGAGGATTTAGGAAAAAAATATTATGTAAAATTTACTTTAAAAAAGTGCAATATGTAGGTATATTTAAGGTTGATCATTAATGTCACGTCAATTTAGAGTTATGATCATTTTTAGGAAATATCTTTTATTTTCAGTTGTCTTTGTTTGATCCCTATAACTAGAGGGACACCATTATCAACACATATTGGTGGCGGGTCCCTTTTGGAATCCTTTTTCCTAACTGTGAGAGTATAGAATCGATTCCAGTCCCCTTCAAACCCCAGATAGAAACTATCCTTACATCTCTAGAGGCTTTTTTTTGACTAGGTACTTATATACCTCACTTGAGAACCCATAATGATAACAATAAAATTTAGAATACTAAATAATTCTGCCCTTGTTTAGGATTGAACTTTGGAAACCACCTGCAGTAAAGTAGTTTTAGGTAGGTAGGTAGGTAAGTGGAAGGCAGTGATATGCTTATTTCAAAATTGACATAACATCATTCAATAAACTTATTTTAGTTGATGTTACAAAGGATTACCTTTTTTTTCCAAATTAAAATACACTATTTTCAGAATGAGAAACATTAAAGTAAATAATTTTTGGTTTGAAAAGATAGTGAAAATATTCTAATAAAGGAATGTGCCAAGAAAAAGGATGAGCATACGTTAGAGTGTCTAGTATGCAATACTTTGATATGTGTGAAGAAAAAAGGATTCCAAGCCATAATACAGCACTCTTCATATAAAAAGCATAAAGAAAATTATAAGACCAAAGCTTGCAGGAATCAAACATTCAACTCCAAAGGGACTCCTCCAGTGATCAAATATCCTTGCCTTCAACATCTAACTCATTAAATATCAAATAATATCATTGTAAT
The DNA here is from genome assembly GCA_963969495.1 of Ceratothoa steindachneri. Taxonomy (NCBI): domain Eukaryota; kingdom Metazoa; phylum Arthropoda; class Malacostraca; order Isopoda; family Cymothoidae; genus Ceratothoa; species Ceratothoa steindachneri. The sequence continues at coordinate 78,782,437 of OZ018324.1, read as the reverse complement.
TTCGAAAAAGGATGCAGCATATAAGCCTGAACTAATTTATGCAATGGGAAATTGTAAAAGGAATCATTCCTTAGCTTCCAGTGAAGGAATCATAGAGGAGTGGACTGCAATGTTCCCAGAAGGACTTCCAAAGGATTTGAGCATTGGCCCAACAAAACTGAGCTACTTATTTAAATAATATGCATTGTCCCCATATTTTAGAGAAATACTAATTGATGATTTGAAATCTTCATACTTTTCACTTATGTTTGATGAAATGAAGCATATGAAGGTAAAAAAGTTCAAATATTAGTGCGTTATTGGTCAGAAAGGAATGAAGAAATTATTAATCATCACTTATAGACATTCTTCATGGGATATGCAACTGGATAAATTCTGCTAAATAAAATTTTAGATTTGATTAACAATGCTCAATTAAATCTAGCCAATCTCCTTATGTTAGGTGCAGATGGCACAAATGTAAATAAAAAAGTTTTTAACTTCTTACATAAAAAAGTAAAAAAAGTGAGATAAAAATCTATTAAATGTTGGTTCATGCAACTTGCACATATTGCACAATGCATTTGAAGATGAAATGAATGCAGGATTTGATAATGATCCATCTGATTTGTTAATGTGTGCATTCAATTTTTTTCATAACTGGCCTTCTCATCAGGAAGATTTTGAATTCATTCAACAAAAATTAAGTTTGCTTCAAAATAAACTTAATTCACCATGTTTCAAATCGATGGCTTACATTTGAATCAGCTGCAAAAAATTTTAGCGATCAATGGGAAGCAATACATGAATATTTCATGGAGTACATTCCTGCCAAGCAAAGAAGTCTCCTAAGTAATTTTTACTGCAAAAAGTAAAGAGAATGTTTGAAAAAGTCTCCAATAAAAGCTGAGCTGTATTTTCTGTCCAGAGCAGCAGAAATATTTTCAAAGCTCCTAAATAAATATCAATCAGAAGCTCCATTCATTTAAGTTTTGTATCTTGATTTGAAGGATTTGTCATCACCTTAGCAAATAGGGTTATTTCTCCATCACTCATCTCATCCACAAACCCCTCATTGCAATCCTTAGAAAATGTACTGGACAGAAATATACCAAGTGATTTTGTAAAGGGTCAGAATGTGCAGTGCTGTAATGAAGCAAAATCATTAATTAAGTCTCTTTCCAAAAATGATGAGGAAAGGTTTTTTAATGGTTGCATAGAATTTTATAAAAAGAGCTGCAGTTATATTTTAAAGTTTTCTTTAAAAACAGATATATGCCTAAAATATTCTGAGTAGAGGACCAAGAATGTAAGTATATCAGACATTCAGAAAGTCAGCAAAATACTGCCATTCGAAGTAAGGGAGGACCTCTTGCATGATGAATACAAACTTTAAAATATGATGGAGTGATAGAATTGATCACTACTGGCAAAATGTATTTAAATCTAATTTAAAAATATTGCCAAAGTAGTGAAAGCTCTTCTAGCTGTCACACACTTTCACTCTACCGTGGAGCATGGATTTTCTGTTTCAAAGAATATAGTGCCAGAAGACAGAGCAAGCATGTCAGTTGAAAAGCTAAATGCAAGGCTAAATATTAAAAGTGGACTTTATTTATATAATAACAAACCACAACTTGTCCCTATAATGAGAACCTTACTAACAAACATATGCACACACTACATATTCTAAATATAAAGAACAACTAGAAAGGAATAGAAAATTAAAAGAAGAAGAAAAGGCTCAAAAAGAAAAAGAGAGTGAAAAACTGGAAAAGGAGAGATGTTTGAAAGAACTGTCTGTTAAAAAAGCTAAGTATAAGGAATTAGCTTCACAATTAAATGAAATTGAGCAAGAGGAAAAACAAGATGTTACTGTTTCAAACAAGCTCATTGAAGAAGTTCAGATTCGACTAAAAGAAGGTATATACCCCAAAAAATTTATTGCAATAAGCATTGCACATTCTATGTTAGTAGCAGCTACAGTCGACCCTCAGCTATTCGCAGTTCATCATCCGTACCTTCTACTATGCTCCCTGTGCTGTTGCAGAGGACCCTCCAAATCTCTCTTAACTGGAGAGGAGGCTTTCTCCTCTCCTTTGCCTATGGGTATAGGGGCTCCATCTCACCCCCTTGTGAGCACCTCCCTCTTTCCAGCGGCAGTTCCCGCTTTACTTTCCAAGGGGACTGCCAAGAAACCCAGCAGGCAGCCCATAGCCAACTGCTCCCCATTGAAGCGGCTCTGTAGGGCAAACCCCCTTAGAGGGAAGAGAGAAGCCAGGCTCCCTCTGTTGCTTTCATCAAAAGCCACCTGCTGGCTAGAATATTAAATCTACCAAGACAAGACTAATGACACTGCTGCCAATAGGACCTGTGATGTCCTGCGGGGGCGGGTGGATGGCCAACTGGAGGCTGCCCCTGAGATAGACATGGTCCTTGAGGCAACCCAGCCTCAGACGGTAGGCCTTCCATGGGAGTGAATCTGGGCTCGGCACCAAGCACCGAACTTGAGTCTGCTCCTATGCAAGGCCTTCAAATGGCTAGGGTTTCAAAGGCTGTACAAGGAGGGGAAGGATCTCCTCCTCTGACCGGTGCCCCTACGACTGCCAGGACCTTCTCCATCTCGCAAAAGGCCCTTGCTGAGGCTGGTCCATCCAGCGTGGGGGCTCCTGCCGGCGGAGGGGTGAAGAGGGTTCATTCCCTGCCATCCTCTCATAAAAAGAAAAGGACTAATAAAAAGAAGACAAAAAAGACTCAGGGCTCTTCTCCCTCCACGGGGGCCACTGGGATGGATGAGGCTGCTACCATCCTTGAATGCGACCAAGCCAAGATTGGCTCACCTGGGAGGGCAATCCCAAAATAAGACCAAACGTGTATAGAGCAGAGCCTCGATTACGTCCGGGCCCCTTATTAAGAGAATACCTGGCATTTTTGAGCCCGCTGGCTTCAAACACTTCCTTGTCATTCGCTCCACTGATGGCAGCATGTTGGCCAAGGGAACATGATCCATCAGAGGAGAGCTTTATCTAGTATGATTGGTTGAGAGCTGAAGGTGAACCGTTTCTTGGACGGGAGCCTTCTGGTGAATGCGGCGGATCCTTCCAAGGCGGCCAAGATAAGTGCTCTTCAGACACATCGTGGCACCACAGTGGGTGTGGTGCCGCACTCTACCATGAACTTTGTGCAAAGAGTAATTTATGCGATGGAACTCATGGACTTACACAATAGAAGATATCACTAGAGCTGGCCAACCACGGGGCGGTCAAGGTCAAGCGTGTGATGAAAAAAATGGAGGGGCCTCGATACCCACGCCTACACTCTTCGTCACATTCGACTGTGACAAGCTCCCTGAGTCGGTGCGTGCCGGTTGGTACCGTTACCGCATGAAGGCATTCATGCCACTGTTGCGGAGTTGCTATTACTGTCACCGCTTCGGCCATACGAATCGCTCATGTAGAGGTGCAAAGTCGGGGTCACCCAAAGCCTGTGTAAATTGCTCCAAGGTGGCACACAATAAGTCCAAATCATGTGTGGCCAAGTGTGTCAATTTCGGAGATCCACACCCTGCTTCTTTGAAGCAATGTGGTGCATATCTCCTTGAAAAAGAAATTCTGATTTATAGCGACTCACAAAGCGCCCTGAGTGCTCTCAGGGCATTGGAATCTCTGTACCCTCTTGCTCGCAATATCCGTGATGCCACAGTTTTAGTGAAATGAGCGCGCCAAAGAGTCCACCTGGATCGAGAGACCAGACTAGCGTTTTGCTCTTCCACATACAGACTACATTGCAGGAATACGGGTAGCTCTTCAGACTGATTGGCAAAGAAGATGGGAGATGGTCCAGGGAAACTTAAAGTTGCGTGCCATTGCACTGCGATTGTTCCCATGGACCTATCCCCCAATGCCACGGCGGCTTCAGGTTGCTTTCTGTCGTCTCCGAATCGGACACACTCGTGTGATGCATTGCCATTTAATGGAGCGCTCGCCTGCCCCTTATTGTGACGATTGCATCGTCCCCCATACTGTTCGGCACATTCTTGTTGAATGTCCCAGTCTGGGTGTTTGCGCACGTTACTTGTCCCTGTACTGAGATAGGCGGGGTTGCTACCGCCTGTCTCTTTTACTCGGGATGGCTTTGTGCACACCGACCTGTGGACTTTTAGACTTTTTGGAGGAGGCCAGCCTTCTCCCCCATTATTTAATATTTGACTATGGATCTCTTGCTTCTTCGCCAGGGGAGGGTGCTAACAACTCACCTGCAGAAGCGAGAAGCCCTGAAAATGGATGGCGCTCAGCCAATAAATCCCTATACTCTGCCGTCGGTAGCAGTAATGGCGAATGTGTCGTCTCGAGGGGGTGCGCCTTCCCCCATTGATGGAGCTCGCTTTATATTTTTTCAATTTGTTTGTTTTTGTTTTTTCTTTCTTTTATTTGGCTTTTAATATAGCCTAGATTTAGGCTAAGATGAATATGGCAACTTATGCCCTAGAAGGCAGTCGCCCGATGAGATTATTATTAAAAAACAAAAAGTCATAAGAATATGTTGCTTTATTTGGTACATAACTTGTTTTCTTGTATACAATTTGTATCATTTTACTTGAAACCCCCTGTAATTGTTAAAAGAATACCTTTTTTTATTATAATTATACTGAGAAACTAACGATCTTAAATCATTATTTTCATAGCTGCTCAAACCTACCCTGAATGTATAGATTGTTAGTGGAAAGTTTGAATATATTAGCTTGTAACTAAGAAGCAAAACATGGGCTTCTTCACTACGCCAGACAGTTTGTAAGCAGATGTCTAAAGAAAGTGGTGAAGGAAAAAAAAATTCTATTAAAGATATATTGCTTCAGTTCCATATGTGGACATTTGTACTAGGAGGACCAGTAATCCATCACCAGCATGGTCACATACTACACCTGACCCCCTTTTTGCAAGATTTCTTAGCCTAGTTAATAGACTAAATATTGCCTCTGCAGCGAGTTATGCCAATGGAGGCAGTTGCCAAGATAGACCCCTAAACAGCCCCCCAACCTTTGCAGGATTAATATATTAGCAATAATGCTTGTACTTTTCTTTTAATACTTGTTGTAGGTTACCTATTCCTGGCGCTGGAGCACGCCTCTTGTTGCCTTTTTGCTTATCTTGTCTTTCATTTGTTGTTTGTTTTAGCTTGTTTGTTAGCTTTTGTTTTTTACATGTTTTTGTTTTGTAAGCTAGCCTTAGTATTAGGCTATAGTGTGATTATGGCAAATTTTGCCCTAGTCAGCACTCACCAGATGGGCTCTTAAAATTAAAAAAAAAAAATTTTCTTTTGATACTATATGATGTATAGAAACTTAATTATTTTTCTCTCTTTTAGGCTCTCTGATTCAATATCCAGCTCTCAAGTATCAAGTTCTAAAGTTGTACATAAGAAAAATAATTTTAAGTACCAAGTAGCAAGCTCTCAGAGTGTGAGAAATAAAAAGAAAACAATCCCTCATTTTTACCATTCACAATATTCAATTCCCAGACAATTTACTAATCAGAGTCCTTTTAAAGTTCCTTTTAAACTAAAATCGGCCTCTCTGACAAATGTGAACAAGACAAATGAATTGCAAAATAAAAGTTATGAAGTTCCCCCGCCAAATTTGAAGTCGGTTTGTGATAATTATAAACAAAAATTGTTGGTAGAACCCTCAACTAATAAACCAAATGGCTGTGATAATGCTAGTAATAGAGTAGGTCATATTACCAATATATTTGATGAAGATACCCCAGACATTGATTTCACTGAACTTGAGTGCATTACACCTTCGGAAAATGCTGAAGAAGTACAATCTTATTCTAATTATGGTGAAAATGATTCTACCATTTTATTTCCTTCTCCTGTAAAAGAAATACCATGTCTAGATAATGTAAATAAGGCAAAATCTAAAGTATTCTCAAAGGATTTCTCTTGTGAACTTGAACAAGCATTAAAACCTACTCCAGAAAAATTAGATGCGATTTTGGGCAAAGAATTATCATTTCACAATGATGATGATGATTTTATTGAGCCAACGCTAACGAAAGTTGAGAAAGTCAATGCCTGGCTTACTTCAACACAGAAGCATTTAGCTTCGTTGAATGTTAAAAATAAGTTGAAGCCTCATACAAGTGCTAAAAGTATTAAAGGTTGCACATCTAGTCAAGTTAATGAAGATGAAGTGATTGATATTGCTACAGAGCAACCATCTTTAAGGACTAGTATTGAGTCATTAATTGATTCCAAACCTGACCAAAATAAGGATGAAGGGAAACCAAAAACTTGTATTCATTTGCACTTTCATGTGCATTCTCCTGAAAAATGTAAGTAAATTATGTTAGGAAAACTAGATTGCATTGTAAAAACTTACATTTTGGTATGCTTTCTCAACTTATTTGTAGATTTCTGTTGCAATTTTTCCTGGTTGTTGCAACATTATGAAGTCACTAGTATTATAATAACTGTGGTTAGCTATTTTCTGCTAGGCGAGTTATATTCCTGTCTTCCCTCATTGTACAAACGTTTTTTTTTATTTCGGATATCTCCTTAACTACTTTGAATTTGATTAATTTTAGTCTATCATTAAGATCTAGCCATCTGCTAAGGCATTGTATCCAGTTGTCAAGAAATTAATTTCACTTTTAAAAGACATAGTTTAACCATTTATCAGGCCTGTGATCAGATACGCTAAATGGTAATTTTTTTATTGGTTGCCTGTTAAAAGGTTAAGTTCTGAATTTGTAACAAGGTGTTTGTAGGTGACTGTGTGGAGGATGGAGAGACGAATAACATTGAAGACTTTATTTCAATGTTTCACAAACAAAGCTTTTTCAGGGAATGAGGAATCTTAATTTTGAAGGGACTCAGCACCCCGCCCGACCCCAGTTTAGCCGCTTCTTCTTTCAGACAGCCTGTATTTCTCCCCTACTTCGTCGCTTTTCATACAACCTCTCCCACAACTTTCTCTGGTCGGCCTCTAATTTCACAGGGTAGATGCTGACCTTCTTCTCAGCCAACCGTCCCGGATCGGGGCTGAGAGGGGAGGGGACAATGTTCCCTAACCTGTGAGCTCCGCTCCGGGATGTTTTTTTATAACAACCTGCTTCATCCCCACCCATTACCTTCCTCGCATCCCTTTTCCTTTCCTCTTCACACACTATCAATTTTATGCCGTGTGTAAGGTGTCTAAGATGGCCATGCCGATGGACTGCCAGGCTACCAGGCGGAGGGGTGGTCCTGAATGGCGGCACCTGGCTCTGCCAGGCCTGTACGCACCCCTTGCAGTGCGGGCTACTGCGAAGGGTGATGAGCTATTGCATCCCATAGAAAATTTAGGGTTACCATGCCCACTGATGAAAAAAATAAAAATCCCTTAATTTCCCTGTACCAAGAATGGAGCCACCCTCAGGCAGCTGCGCAAGCACAGCTCCCCCCCCTGTGCTTGCGCAGTGGACCCTCCATATTTCTGTAACCGGAGAGGAGGCTTACTCCTCTCCTACGACTACGGGTGTAGGGGACTCCCCCTCCCCCCTTCTCTGGAGGTGCTTTCGGGCACCAACCTATTTCCAGCGGCAGTCCCTCCTTTTCTTTCCAAGGGGACTGCCAAGAAAGCCAGCAGGCAGCCCATTGCCAACCGCCCCTCATTGAAGCGGCTCAGTAGGGCAAACCCCCTTAGGGGGGAGAGGGAAGCCAGGCCCCTTCAGGTCACTTCCCTCAAAAGACCTGCTGGCAAGAATACTCAACCTTACTGGGGTTAAGGCTTGTGCCTTCCCACACATGACTGGTGACGCTGCCAACATGATCTGCGATGTCCTGGGAGGGGATGGCCAACTGTAGGCCTCTCCTGAGATAGATATGGTCCTTGAGGCAACCCAGCCTCAGACAGTAGGGCTTTCCACGGGGGAGAATCCGGGCTCGGTGCCAAGCACCGAACCCGAATCCACCCCTATGCAAGGTCCTCCTCAAACGGCTAGGGTTTCCAAGGCAGTGCAAGGAGGCAGGGATCTCCTCCTCTGACTGGTGCCCCTACGACTGCCAGGACCTTCTCCATTTTGGAGAAGGACCTGGCTGAGGTTGGTCCATCTGGCCTGGGGGGCTCCTTCTGGCGGAGTTGAGAAGAGGGTTCATTCCCCGCCCTCCTTTGGAAAAAAGGAAAGAAGATTCAGAGCTCCTCTCCATCCGCAGGGACGGATGGGTCTGCTGCTACAATAAGTGACCAAGCCAAGATCGGCACATCTGGCCCCTCTGTTCCCACGGGTGCGGAGCCCCTGACTATGACCAAGAACAAAAGTGCTCAGGGCGGAGCCTCGATAACATCGGGGCCCCTCATTCAGAGGTTACCTGGCATTTTCGAGCCTGCTGGCTTCAAACACTTCCTCGTCATTCGCTCCACTGATGGCACCATGTTGGCCAAGGGTAACATGATCCATCAAAGGAGAGCATTAGCTAGTGTAATTGGTAGAGAGCCGAAGGTGACCCATTTCTCGGACGGGAGCCTTCTGGCTATTGCTGCAAATCCCGCCGAGGCAGCCAAGATAAAGTGCTCTTCAGACACTTGATGGCACCCCGGTGAGTGTGACGCCACACTCTACCATGAACTTTGTGAAAGGAGTAGTTTATGCGAGGGAACTCGTTGACTACTCCATTGAGGACATCACCGTAGAGCTGGCCGACCATGGGGCAGTCAAGGTTGAACGTGTGATGAGAAAACAGGGAGGGGCCTCGAGACCTACCCCTACACTTCATCACGTTCGAGTGTGACAAGCTCCCTGAGTCGGTGCTGGCTGGTTGGTACCGCTAGCGTGTGAAGGCATTCATGCCACTGCCACGGCAGTGCTATTACTGTCACCGCTTTGGCCATACAAATCGTTCTTGTAGACATGCAAAGTCAGGGTCACCCAAAGTCTGTGTAAATTGCTACAAGGCCGCACACAATAAGTCTAAATTGTGGAGAGCGGCATCCCACTTCTTCAAAGCAATGTGGTGCATATCTCCTTGAGAAAGAAATCCTGGCCATTCAGGCCCAGGATCAACTCTCATTCCGCGAGGCTAAGGACTTGGTCCTGGCAGTCCCGGCTCTGCCTAGGATGTCTTATGCCTCTAGTTAGAAAGGCACCCTCTGCTCCTGGCCCATCCAGCCCAACAAGCACGGTTGTTTCCACACCCATTCGGAGCCCTTCTGCGGGCTCTACGCACCCTCGGCACTTCCCTGGTAAAGTTGGTGTCAAAAAGGGTTCATACCCAGCCCCGGCTAAAACCAGGGCTTCCCCCTCTTCCCTCAGCGTGACTGTTTCCCGTAAGGCGAAACGGCCACGCGCCTCCACCGAGTTGTTAGACTCACAGGAGGCAACACCCCTGAAGTTGGTCGCCAGGCCATCATGTCTCTGTTCTTTTCACTTTAGATACCTCCTTTCAGGCAGTGGCTGGTCAGCTTCACCTGGATAGGAGGTATACTGTTATTTCTGTGTACATTCCACCGTCAGTTGACTCTAACGTGGGGGACTTTCGCCGTGTTGTGGCACAGTTGCTGAGGACCTTTCTCTTGCTTGGAGATCTGAATGGCAGACGTCCTCTATGGGGAGACTACTTAATATATCCGAGCGGACAAGTCCTTGCCTATCTGATTGAAGAGATAGGTGTCCTAAATGCGGATGAGTTTACGCATCACTGCCCGAGAACCGCTTCATTTTCTTGCCTTGATTTATCAGTGTGCTCTCCAGATGCACAGCCTGATTTTGATTGGGGGGTGATTGATGACCTCTATGGTAATGATCACTTTCTATTCAAATATCATTTTCTGGGCCGCTGCTACCCAAGAGCCCGCCTTGATGGTGCTTGGCGCGGGCACAGTGGTCTGCATTTCAGAAAAGGACTGAATTTTCTATCTCACCCGAGGAGTTTAGGTCGGTAGATGAGGCCGTTGAGTTCTTCTCCGGGAATCTCATCGCCACGGGCCTGATTACTATTCCCAGAACGTCTGGCCGTTTTGCACACTGACCACTCCCATGGTGGTCAGCCGAGTGTGAGACGGCCCTCAAACATAAGCGTTATGCCTATATGCGCTATAAACGCCGCCCAAACGATTTCACTGTCGCTGAATTTTCTAACGGGAAGACCCCTTTAGCAGAGGTCTGGAAGCGAGTCAAAAGGATTCGGGGTAAGTTCTCGCAGGACCCCCCTCACGTTCTCCAGGAGAATGGGACCGCAATCTCGGACCCCGCGTTCATGGCGGAATCATTCGCGACCGCTTTTTCCGCATTCTCTAGCCGGGATGCTGCTCCGCCAGCATTCAATGCACGTCGTCATGTCGCCGAAGGCCGCCGGCTGGACTTCACCTCCAGAGGCGGAGAACCCTTCAACAACAGGTTTACAGTGAGTGAGTTGCGCTCCGCTCTTGCTTCGTGCGCGGACACCGCCCATGGTCCGCACGATGTCCTGTACGCCATGCTTCGACACCTGGGTGAGCGAGGCATGGCCTTTCTGTTAGATTTGTTCAACAGGATCTGGGTGGAGGGTCTTCTCCCAGATTCCTGGCGAATCGCTACTGTGCTCGCCTTTCGCAAGCCGCGAGAGATCACTCTACTCCGACTGGTTTCCGCCTAATCTCTCTAACCTTTTGCGTGTGCAAGTTGATGTAGAAATTGGTAAATGTTAGACTAGCCTTTTTCCTGGACAGCGGAGGCCATCTGTCTTCTGCACAGTGCAGCTTCCGCAAGTTCCACTCCACGTCGGTCGGATGCTCTGCTCCGACTGGAAAATGCCGTCTGCGAGGTTTTCCTTCGTAGACAGCACTACGCCACGGTGTTTTTTGATCTGGAGAAGGCCCATGATACCGCATGGCTATACAGTATCATGGAGACTCTCCTCACGATGGGGGCGAGGGGACGCCTCCCAATGTTTATATCTGAATTTTTGCGAGATCGTCGATTTTGCGTACGGGGGGGGGGATCCCTCTCTGGCCCAAAGCAGCAGGAAGAGGCTCTCCTGCAGGGAAGTGTCCTCAGTGTCACACTCTTTGCCCTGATCATCAACGGCATCACCTCGGTGCTGCCGGAAGATGTTCTCGCTACGCTCTACGTGGACGACCTTTCGATCTCTTTTGGCGTGGCCCAGATGCCAATTCTGGAGCATCGACTCCAACAGGCATTGAACCACGTCTTGCTATGCCGAAGCGCACAGGTTTCGGTTTTTCTTGGCCAAGACTAAGGTGGTGCACTTCTGCCGCCATCCACGACTCCACCCTGACCCAGACATGTTTCTTAATGGGGTACGCCTGGAAGTGGTTAAATCGCACAGTTTCCTTGGTCTTGTATTTGACCATCGCCTCACCTGGGAGGCTCATATTCGGAGCCTTATGGTCTCTTGTACCCGCGCCATGGATATTTTTCGTTCCATAACCTTCAGCGCTTGGGGCGCTGATAGGGCTACTGCCTTACTTTTTTATTGATCCTTTGTCCGTTCGAAGCTCGACTACGGATGTGAGTTTTATGCATCCGCAGCCGAACGTCTATTGCGAGAGTATTGCGTTCTACCCTTTTGGAGCACACCTCGTATCACGCTGGAATTGTGCCAGTTTATACGGATGGCTCCAAGTCGGAAGAGGGGGTCGGTTTCCACAAGGTATCCCCTCTGTTTGAAGTCAGCCTGAGCTGGTTGCAATACAAAGCTCGGTGGGGAAGATTACACTATGTGCCCGTTTTGGAGACCGGATCGTGATCTATAGTGACTCACAAGGCGCCCTGAGTACTCTCGGGGCATTGGAATCTCTGCACCCTCTGATTCGCGATATGGGTGATGCCACGGTTTTAGTGAGCTGGGTGGAGGTCTAGATTATCTTCTGCTGGGTTTCTGGACATGTAGGAATTGCGAGGAATGACCGCGCCAAAGAGTCCGCGAGCACCTGGGCGACCGGACCAGCGTTTTGCTCTTCCACACACCGACTACATAGCAGGAATATGGGCTGCTTGACAAAGAAGATGGGAGACGGTCGAAGGTAACTTAAAGTTGCGTGCCATTGCGCCGCGACTTTTCCCATGGACCTACCCCTCAATGCCGCGACGGCTTCAGGTCGCTTTCTGTCGTCTCCTAATCGGACACACTCGTGTGACGCATCATCTTTTGATGGAGCGCTCGTCTGCGCCCTATTGTAATGACTGCGTCGTCCTCCAGACTGTTTGGCACATTCTTGTTGAATGTCCCACTCTGGGTGATCTTCGTGCATTTTACCTGGCAGTCACCAGATGAGCTCTTAAAAAAAATAAAATCATAAATACTACTCACTAATACAATGGTGCCTAGTATTGGGCTTGAGATTGAGTTTGGAAACTTTTGCCCTTGTAAGCAATCACCAGATAGGCACTATTAAAAAAAAAACCACTAATGAGTAGCACTACTTTGCCAAATGTTTTACTAAATGTTTCAATAGAAATGATTTTATCCTTTTTTTTAAACCAATTTCTTGACAACCTAATATTATGCTTGGGTACCAGTTTTGATCCCCTGCAAGAGTGCCTCCCCCCCTTCCTATAAATTCACAAACTCACATGAAGTAGCTATCAATGAGGCAGTGTAAAGAGTGGGCCATATGCCTAGACAGCTGCATCCGCATATGTGGTTGAAGACAGGCTACCTATCCTATGACCATGAGGCTTCCCTACTTACTGGTGAGGACTGGGGACAAAATACCACCACAGCTTTCCCTGCACCTTCCTTCCCAATGAGGACTGGTGCTAAAGGGCTTGCCACTAATTGTCATGTATCTTTATATAGATTTTATCTGTTCAGAGAACCTCATCCATGATTGAAAAGGAACATTTATTATAATTAACTAAAAAAAATTGCTTATTTAATGCACATGGAATTATTATCTGAAAGAGTGGGTACCTGAGCCCTGTTTTGTATTCTCTGCATGAAATGTGCTGAGATTGAATTGCCTTGTACAGTCTTCAAGTATACCAATAGAATTATACTTATTCCACTTCAGTAAGAGTATGTTTAGTTTATGTTAGGGAAGGAACCTTTTGATGAGATACCTATGTTCATGTTTCAGTTGTTCAACCAACTATTGAACACTTCTTTGGCCAGCCCAGTTCACCCAGCCAACCATCAGATGATTCCAAGTCCAAGTGCCAAAAAACAGGTAGTGCATTCTCTATTTAAAGGCATAAGTTAGTAGCAATTTTTGTTGATGTTACCTCAGGCTGTCTGGTTGAGCAGTTCTGAGACAGGAAGGATATGGCCTGTACTCCTTTCTTTTTTTTTTTCCACAGTCCTCAAGGAGTGTATATTGTTTGGAAAAGGTGGGTGAGTGGGAGGGCAGAGGATTTTTGTAGCAGTTTGGCCCCATGGTTATTCTCGTAGTAGCTTTTAGTGGGGAGTGGTTCCACCATATGGACACCACTACTCCAGGACCAGGAATTGTATTAATATTGTTTGAATTCTTGGGAATTGTATAGGTGTTTATCGATTGTTTTGAAATATATCATTGGGGTTTTCATAATCATGGTTTATATTTTTCAAACTCTCTGGTAGAAAAGTGCCCATTTGAAAACTTGAATATGATTTATTATTATAGTTAAGAATTTTTTTAAAGTTATTTAAAGGTAATATTAATAAGCCTCTAAATGATACCATATTTTTTTTCTAGGGTCTAATAATAAAGATGTTATAAATGCATGGAAAACTATAATGGATTCAATGAAGGAAAAAAATAAAAATGCTTCAGAAAAAAGCAAGCGACAACAGGTAATGAATAACACTTCAGTTGATGATTGATCTGGTTGATTTACAATTTTCCACGGTCAAGTGACATTTTATTTTGCTCCTGAACCTTTGCCATTGCAGGAAATTTCATGCTTTTAAGTTTACTGTATTTTTAGCATGAACTTAGTCTAGTGGCTTGCCATGCACCTTCTTTGCAACAGTGACTTGTCATACACCCTCTTTGCTACAGTGACTTGCCATACACCCTCTTTCCTATAGTGACTTGCCATACACCCTCTTTGCTACAGTGACTTGCCATACACCCTCTTTGCTACAGTGACCCGCCATACACTGTTTGCAACAGGGACTTGCCACACACCCTCTGCTACAGTGACCCACCATGCACCCTCTTTGCAACAGTGACTCACCATACACCCTCTGCTACGGTGACCCGCCATACACCCTCTTCGCTACAATGTTGTTATTGTTGCATTGTTCCCCAAGACCAGATAACTTATGGTCCAGGGGAGTTAAGGGAGAATGCCTTTACCCTACAGCCGATGCTGTAGGCCCTGTCAATGTTACCACAATTAAGTGGGGCCACGCCTTCTGTAAAGCTGTTCAGTGGGGACCAGATTAGAGTAGAGAGAGGCGGTTGCAATTTTCTAGCCCTCCCCTGAGCTAGCAGTCCATGCAACAGCTAGGAAGCGGAACATAACCTCAACAGAATACATCCAATTGGGATGGTGCCATTACAGGATTGCATCCAGGTGGATTGGTCCTGTCATATCCACTTGGGAATGACTGAACACTCTACACCTGTATTTATTCTTGCTCTACAGCGTTGCTAGAGCCTTTATCCAGCCTGATCCCTACCGGATAATGAAATTGACATAAAGGTCATTATAACAATCGCTGGTGAACTCAAGGGCACCAGGGGCCTGTCCCTTTTTGGGAGAGATGTCAGGAAGTATTGTGTTTTGACACCAACACGCGTTTAGGTAGGACAATTCATCGTCCCCGGGCAGAGGGATCTGTTCTGTGTTAGAAGTATGTGGATATAGATACCCATCTGCAGGATTCCTTGAAACAGAGTGTGTTGTGCTCCGAAGATAGGATAGGAAAGAAAGCAGTTTTGTAATTGGCTATGTTTGTGACGAGAAGCATAAGATCTACCCATCCCAGTACAAGACTGAGCAGAGCGTGTACGCCAAATGGTAGCCAGGTCTCTCTGTGCGCTGATGTTTGTTGTGTCCACTCTTGCCGTGATCGAACCCAATAACACACCGTTGGCAAACCAATGCTGTATCTGCATGGCTAGCAAGAGCTCTTCACCTACTGTGTGGTTTGCTGCAGTGAACTGACATACACCTGCTACAGTGACTTGCCATACAGCCCCTTCTGCTACAGTGACTTGCCATACACCCTCTCTGCTGCAGTGACTTGCCATACAACCCCCTCTGCTACAGTAACTTGTCACATACCATCTTTACAACTGTAACTTTCCATACACCTACTTTGCTAGAGTGACTTGTAATACACACTCTTTATTAGAGACTTGCCATACACTCATTTTGCTAGAGTGACTTACCATACACCCTTTTGTTACAATGATTTACTATGCACCCTCTTTGCTATATTTTTGCCATATACCAGCTTTGCTACAGTGACTTGCCATACATCCACTTTGCTACAGTGACTCACCATACACCCTTTTTGTTAGTGACTTGTCATGTAGCCTCTTTGCTATAGTAACTTACCATACAGATCCTCTGCTTGTGACTTGCCATATATCCACTTCACTACAATGACTTACAAGGGGCAGTCAATAAGTTTTGTGAATCGGTAGGGCAAAACAGAGGAAGGGGGGGTGGCTGTTTGTGTAGGTGTTAGGACAAGTTATGATAAGTCAGGACCTGCAGCCGCACGCTCCTGCCTCGTCTATTTAAGAAGCAGTAGCTGATCACAGATCGTCAGTCACAAATTTTTCAACAATGGAGAAGGTTGAGCACCGCACAGTGATCAAATATTTGACCAAGGAAGGCAAGAATGCAAAAGAGATCCATGAATGCATGATTGCAGTGTACACCGACACCGCCCCTTCCTATGCAACCATTGCTCGCTGGAATAGTGAGTTTCACCATGGTCGTGAGTCCCTTGAAGATGACCCCCATCCAGGACGCCCGTCAGACGTGACCAACGAGGACAATGTGGTCCGTGTGGAGAGGATGATCCTCGAAAATCGACGGGCGAAGGTCGAAGAAATCGAGCGAGAACTTGGAATATCATATTGAAGTGTTATCAACATCATCCACGACAATTTGGCCATGACCAAGGTCTCTGCCCGTTGGGTCCCTAGAAACCTCACGCCCCATGATCGACTTCAACTTCGTCAAAGTCCACAAGGCCAGAGTTGCACAAGCTGTCCTGCGTGAGTGCGGATTCGATGAGCTCAACCATTCTCCCTACAGTCCAGATCTGGCCCTTAGCGACTACTTTTTATTCCGCCAGCTCAATGCTGCACTGCGTGGACGCTGGTTTGGGGACGAAGATGTCCAGCTCGCCGTCCAGGAGTGGATTAAACAGCAGTCGGGAGATTTCTGGTTGTCGGGAATTCAAAGCCTCAGGGACAAGTGGCGCAAGTGCATTGAAGTCGAGGGTAGTTATATTGAAAAATAATAAAACACTTTTCCTCATATCTCGTTTCCTTATATCCGAATTGCAAAACTTATTCACTGATCCTCATACCATGCACCTTTGCTACATATTTGCCATGCATTCACTTTGCTACAGTGTCATGCTATATAACACTTTGCTAGAGTAGTGACTTACTATACACCCTTTTACAATGATTTACCATGACCCTCTTTGCTATATATGTGCCATACACCTGCTTTTCTAAAGTGACTTGCCATACATCCACTTTGCTCTTTGCTACAGGGACTTGTCATACAACCTCTTTGCTTCAGTGACTTACCATACACTCACTTTGCTACAGTGACTTGCCATATACTCACTGTTACAGCCACTTATCCACTTTTTTAAGTGACTTACCATGCAATTTATTTGCTACATAGTTCCCATACACCCACTTTGCTACACCACACCTTTTTGTTAGTTACTTGCCATACACCCTATTTCTTACAGACTTACTATATGCACTGCTACAGTAACTTGTCATAAATCCTTTTTTCTACAGTAACTTAACATGCACCCTCTTGGCTATAGTAGCTTATCATGCATCCTCCTCCTCTTTGCTAATACTAGCCATGCATTCGCTTTGCTGCAGTGACTTGCCATATACCTACCCTCTTTGCTACATATTGATGACCTCTTGCAGTTTTGTCCTTTTTTCCCTATATCTGCTTATGCCCTTGATGGCAGTTGCCCCCGCCCCTCCTTAAACAAAAAGCAAACCTCAACCCTTTAAAGGTGTGTGGGGGGGGGGGGGGGCGCTGCTCTCTTTGAGAAATGTGAGGAGGTCTAGGAGAATGAGTACCCTCCCAGTCTCTTGTTTCATTGTGTCAATGAAGAATGTGCATTGCACACACTTTCACCCATCCCCGCCCCCCACACACACAATCTGCAAGTTGTCCTCTTTGGTTTTCACTTTTTGAATGTTATGTTTCTCATGATATGCATATAATAATCGTTTCCTTTGTGTCATTCAGCACAACATATGTGATGATATTCTTTTACTTTTTAACCATCTGCTTTCAGAAAATGAATCGTCATTGGGGTCTAAGTGGTTCTAGCACAGAAACCAATAATACCGTATCCGCTACTACAACATTTCCCCATAATTGCCCATTTTACAAATGTGTAGAAGGTAAGTGAAGCAAGTTGGGTCTAGGTTGAATGTTTAAAATGTTTCAAGTTTGAAATGTTATTTCTGGAGGTTCAAACTTGTTGCATTTGCATTAAAGCAATAATTCAGATGTAGTAATTTCCTTCCAAAGAGGATCTGGGAAATATCTTTCTATTCTAAATCACATAAACTTTAGCTGCAGATTCCATACAAATATAGCCACATTACATGGCAGAACACCCACTCTCGCAAAGAAACATTAAACAATACTTAATTCATACTGCATTGGGAATAAACTGTCAACTCTGCCACCTTGCCTACCCCAAATCCACTTTCCCAAGCATATCCACACTCACCTCACCCACCACTTTAGCCAATCACTTTCACACAACACCCTACTGCATTCATGGCTCTCTGAATCCTCCCTCCTTCGCCAGGCTGCAATGTGGACATCACCTAGCCTTCCTGAGCTACTAGAAAAGGCTAGAAGTGACCATTATTGTTGCCGATCCAAAATGCAATACTGCACCCCACACAATCAAATCTAGATATTAAGTGTGTAGAAAAAAAATTGAATTTTTTTATTTTATTTTAATAATAACCTGAAAATGAGTTTGTTTGTCCCAGAAATAACTCTGAGACCTCAGCTTCAATTAAGGCACATAAAAACTATGATGAGATTCCAAATATTGCCCATGCTAGTGTAAAGTAGGGCATAAGGCTGAGACCAACTGGAACAATAGCAATGGAAGCTCTTATTGATGCAGGAACCATCACAGAAGATAACACAATAAAATGACAAGAACCAGGTCAAGAGTGACTAGAAGTTGATGATTGAGTTGGGGCATGAGTTTAAGAAGTGCAGGTAGGAGGTGGAGGGGATCTCCTGCATCCTCTGATGGACAGACTGACATGGCCAATGTAATGATGGAAGCTGAGGGTAGTGACCAATCTTTTTCTGCAAAGATAAATGAAGAAGAGTCTATTGTGTTAGTGAGCCCTGGAATTACTCTATGTTCCACTTTGGACAAGAGAAAGCAACTAAAGAGGAGTCATGTTTTCCTGGCTAAATGAAAGGGATTTTGATAAGACCTTGATGGCCATTGGAAGAGACTACAAATGTCAACACTAGTGTGAAAGCTGGATCTTTACCTGAGCTGAAAGTTTGGTTGGTGTGCAATCTGCACCTGCACACTGGTTAACCTCTCCTTCACCAGCTCATTGTTGACCTCGATGGCCTAATCTGTCAGACTACAAACTATCTGGGCCAATAGGAAAACTCCTTGATTCTGCTGCAGACTTTGATATCAATCAAAACTTTACTTGGATCTCTGTTGACCTCCTCTGACAAAGGACATTCACAAGCTCTCAAATGATCAATATTATGGCTACAAAATTGAAAGGGATGCTTCCTGATGGCTGGCTCTTTTGGAGATGAGATCAGTAAACCACCATCCCAAACCTGGAAAACTTAGCAGCCTCAGGCCTGGACCAAATATCGAACCATCACCTATAAAACCGAGGCCCTTTAGATATCTAAACCCTACCAAAGATCTTTAAATACTACCTACACAACTCTCTCCCATTCTTATACCTAACAAACTCTAACGAACCATCAGCACACACACACCCATCTCTCTTCTCTTAACTCTTAACACTATCTAAAACAGAGAAACTAATGCAAAAAACACAGGCTTAGTAAAAAAATACAAATTGCATCCACCAAAAAAAAAGAAGCTCAAACTCACAACCAAACTCAAAATACATGTCACTATACAATCATATCCCACAAGGAGCCATCCTCTACCTGCTACTCTTCTACCTCTTCATGCATGACATACCCACTCATACCTCTCCTCCCGCACTCAGTCGGTCATGCTCGATAACCTCTCCTCCGAGCCTGCGGCCATTCATTTTGGGGTGCCTCAAGGCTCAGTCATTGGTCTCCTCCTCTTTCGCATCTACTTACTTCCTCTTGGCTCCCTTCTCGATTTAGGCCTGTCCTTCCACCTCTATGCTGATGACACTCAGATATACCTTTCCTCATCCCCTGTGTCCTCTCAATCAATTACCAAGCTCCTTTCAGCCTACACCTCCATAAATGAATGGCTGTCTGCCAACTTTCTCAAACTTAACTACGATAAAACTGAAGTTCTACTTGTTGATACCGCTTCGATGGTGGAGAAATCTAAAGCTCTCTTTCCCTCCCTTAACCTTGGGGAAACCAATGTTGCCTTCTCTGATATTGTCAAGAATCTTGGTGTTATTTTTGATGAGCAACTCATTTAAACCACACATCCATCGTATCTGTAAGTCTTTCCTCAGTTTCCTCCATATCTTCTAACGCGTTTGATCCCATTTTGATCTACAAAGCCTTGAGACTGCTATTCATGCCTTCGTCACCTCACGCTTAGACTACTGCAATTCTCTTATAGTGAATCTCCTTTCTTCATCACTTTGCCCCCTACAACTAGTTCAAAACTATGCTGCCCAGACCCTCCTTTGCCACCCCGAGTTCTCCTCTACACTGGTTACCTATTCGCTTCCGTACCCACTATAAATAAAATTCTTCTCATCACCTACAAGGCCCTAAACCTCGAGGTTCCACCTTATCTTTCATCTCCCCTCTCCCATCGTCAAACTCCTCGGGTACGCCGGTCTAACCTCACTCCCATCCTGAACACTCCTCGTTCTGTTCTCTGCTCAATGGGTGACCTTTCCTTCTCAGTTTGTGCTCCTAGAGATCTGGAATGCTCTTTCTGCCGAAGTCCGATCCTCTCCCTCCCTTGCTACTTTTTAAACATCTCCAGAAGACTCATCTCTTCAGAATCGCCTTCTCTCCCATGTAAACTTTCTCTACACACACTACACAACCTGCGGTCTGGGAGGGCGCATTATAAATACCTATTATTATTATTACAGACGTTATGTCCATGATACATTTGTATTAATGAAATCACAACATC
Organism: Ceratothoa steindachneri; assembly: GCA_963969495.1. Taxonomy (NCBI): domain Eukaryota; kingdom Metazoa; phylum Arthropoda; class Malacostraca; order Isopoda; family Cymothoidae; genus Ceratothoa; species Ceratothoa steindachneri. The sequence goes on along the minus strand of OZ018324.1, from coordinate 78,761,971 downwards.
AGGCAGAACATTTCCTTAAATACTTGAAATTTAGACATAAAAATATAAATTATACAATCGAGATTGAGAAAAATAGTTGACATCCATTTTGGGATATACGAGGGGCGGTCAATAAGTTTTGCAATTCGCATATAAGGAAAAGTGTTTTATTATTTTTCAATATAACTACCCTCAACTTCAATGCACTTGCGTCACTTGTTCCTGAGGCTTCGAATTCCCGACAACCAGAAATCTTGACTGCTGTACAATCCACTCCTGGACGGCGAGCTGGACATCTTCATCGTCCCCAAACCGGCGTCCACGCAGTGCAGGCTTGAGCTCGCGGAATAAAAAGTAGTCGCTAGGGGCCAGATCTGGCCTGTAGGGGGGATGGTTGAGCTCCTCGAATCCGCACTCACGCAGGGCAGCTTGTGCAACTCTGGCCTTGTGGATAGGGGCAATTTCGTGGAGGAGCAGGACACCACGTGTCAACTTGCCGCGCCGCTTCTGAGGGATGCACTTCTTCAACCCAGCCAGTTCCTCGGCGTAATATTGGCCTGTGATGGTCCTTCCACGAGGCGCATAGTCCACCATCAACACTCCCACAGAATTCCAGAAGATGGTGGCCATGATCTCCCCGGCTGAGGGTTGGGTCAGGAACTTGATGGGGGGGAGAGAGCTTCTGTGCTTCCAGGCCATGCTTTCGAGCTTGGTCTCGGGATCCCAGTGATGGACCCACGTTTCATCACCTGTCACTATGCATGATTCGAATCCCGCCGTGTCTTGGTTGTACAGGAGCAGCAGCTCGTCCGAACTTTGACGACATTGAAGTCGATCATGGGGCGTGAGGTTTCGTGAAGTTTCTAGGGACCCAACGAGCAGAGACCTTGGTCATGGCCAAATTGTTGTGGATGATGTTGATAACACTTCCATGTGATATTCCAAGTTCTCGCTCGATTTCTTCGACCTTCACCCGTCGATTTTCGAGGAGCATCCTCTCCACACGGGCCACATTGTCCTCGTTGCTCACGTCTGACGGGCGTCCTGGACGGAGGTCATCTTCAAGGGACTCACGACCATGGTGAAACTCACTATTCCAGCGAGCAATGGTTGCATAGGAAGGGGCGGTGTCGGTGTACACTGCAACCATGCATTCATGGATCTCTTTTGCATTCTTGCCTTCCTTGGTCAAATATTTGATCACTGTGCGGTGCTCAACCTTCTCCATTATTGAAAAATTTGTGACTAACGATCTGCGATCAGCTACTGCTTCTTAAATAGACGAGGCAGGAGCATTCGGCTGCAGGTTCTGACTTGTCCTAACTTGTCCTAACACCCCCACAAACAGCCATCCCCCCTTCTTCTGTTTTGCCCTACCGATTCGCAAAACTTATTGGCCGCCCCTTGTAGATATTAAACATTCAGGAACAGAGTATGAAACTTCAGTCTATAGGAAGCCTACATATACAGGTTTAGGCACAAGCTTCTGTAGTTTCTTGCCAGAAAACCTTGTTATCCTTGATAAAAACTCTTATTCATCAACCCTACAATATATGTTCTTCATATAGATTGATGCATTTAGAATTCTCTTTTCTAAAAACTTTCTTTAAAAATAATCGCTACTCATTAGTGGAAAAACATTAAAAAGTTTCTTAATGCTCTCTATAAAAAAAACTCAACAGAAAATACTGTATAGAAATTATCCATTTTCTTTAGTCTCCCATACTTTGGTAAAAAATCAAACAACGGCTGTAAATGAAATTAAGAACACTCTAAATAAATTCTATCCATATCTCAACCCAAAATTCATATTAAAAAATGGGCACAATATTGGATCCTATTTCAGCTATAAGGGCCTGAATTTCATCCCTTTGCCGCTTTGTAATTTATAAATATAGTTGTGAATCTTGCGACTCATCTTATATTGGTTAGACCATTAGATCAATCTATTGTCGCATCAAGCAGCATCGGGGAAGGTTGACCCACACAGGGCTGATTCTAAACAAACCAGACCCCTGGCCCATGCGAGATCGCAGCAAAGTATGCAAGTCCTAAATTAATATGGATAACTTTAAAATACTTAGTCATAGCACCCATCCCAACGAACTACGAATATTAGAATCACTTTACATCCTAAAACTTAAACCTAATTTAAATATAAATCAGACTGCATCCAATCTTTATATTGTATCATGAATTATTAATTTTTTATTCTTGTATTAAGCAGCTTATCCTAAATTGCACTATTCAATTTTAGTATTTAATGAAAACTGGAAATTTTAACCCTCTACTATGTTAGTGGTGATGATGAGGCTAGGACCTCAAAACGTTCAGACAAATAAAAATGCTTTTATCAACAGCGTGCTTGGTTTTCACCATATATATATATATATATATATATATATATATATATATATATATATATATATATATATATATATATATATATATATATATATTGTTCCCAAAAAAGGAACTTTGGAAAAATCATGCTCCACAAACTGCTTTTTATTCCTTTCTTACTTAACAACAAATCCACAAAATTTCACGTTTATAGTCCTTTATTTAGTGTCCGGGCCCAGACATTCAAATCATCTACTAGTGGTCCCTCAGACGTTGACCTTAGGGTGAATAAGAACCTAAAGATTATCCTTACTTAGTAATGAAAATTGAAACAAAGGAAATACACACTCTGTCTCCCTTAAGAAACACAAGAAAAAAATAACAAGAAAGGGTTCACATTCACTTCTTGGCCAACAGCACAGCCTTCCTTGGGGTTCCAGGCAATCGGTGCCGGTGCTCTGGCACCAGCTGAAGGTAAAGCTGCTTCTGCTCTTCGTCCTTTGTGAGGGTGAGGTTGTATTGCTCCATCAGAGTAATGGCCCGCTCTGCAGTATCATTCACGATGCGCAACTTTGCAGCCTGTGACGCCAGCGCGATGAAGGTCTCCTCCTCTGTCCAATGGTTGGGGTCTTGGAAGAGGAAGCCCCTCCCACGCCATCATCTTCCTGTCCTCCATCAGTAGGTCTAAGATGGTGGCAGACCGATGTGTGGTGAACTGATCGACGGTAACGAAGCTATCTTAGAAGGGGGGCACACATTGATGGAGCACACCTATCTTCAGTTCCTGGAACCGGGTCACCATTCCCCACTTCACCTCGAGGGATGCTCTAGTTGAAGAACACCAGTCCAGCCAAGTGCTCCGACAGGAACCAAAGGTGTCGTTCAAAGGCAGTAGTGATGGCTGGGCAATGGCCTTGTCCAGGTAGCTTTTGAGGGCTTGAAGCAAGTGCAGGCCATTGAGAGGGGCCTCATTTCAGGCTCGTGCGTAAAGCAGCGATGAGAAAGAGCGACAGCTAGAGAAGGGCCTTGACATCCCTAGCTATCATGTGGACTTGGGCTATGAAGAGGAAGAGCTTGAGGGAGTACAAGGCCTTGGCCATCCACCTGGCGTGATGAGCAGTGACAGGAGACCGTAACGTGGCCGGGATGTTTTTCCAGCTGAGGACCAGCAACTCCTTGTAGTCAGCTCTCAGCTGCTGATCCTGTATGGCTTGTTCCAGGTGGTCGAAAGTCAGCGTCTGCAGGTGCTGGAGCCCTCACTGCTCAAACACCTCGTCCGTGGGGAGAACAAAGGCGGCCTGGTTTACTTTGCGCTACTTATTCTGGTAGTGCTTGAATAGTCCAGTCTCCGGTCCTGCTGTGCGGCTGAAAGGGGGAGTTTGAGGTCATGGTGCCGGCAGGAAATCCACACCAGCTCCCGCCCCAATGCCTCTTCGATGCGGGTGCACTCTATGCTGTGGAAGCTGTCGTGTCAAACACAAGGCCTCAGATCTTCGATCAAAGAGCCCACTAGTCGATGGTGGCGACACAAGCAGCTGCTTGGGCTTCTCCCGTCTCCCTCTCGATTTTGGGAACACCGAGCAACTTCTCGAAGTCCTCGGGGCTCGTGACGAGCATGGCAACTCAACTGTGTACTGATCCCCCTCACTGGTGACATCAGGCAACAGCTTGCCATCCCAGTGGAGAAGAAGAAGGCCATCAACCATGAAGTCTTCCTCCTCCTGAGCTGTGGCACCAGCCCGTGCCAGGGGGCGAGACCGTCGCATGGAGCTTCACACTATCTGGAGCACCTGCAACTGCCAGATCCGTGAAGATGTTCTTCGTCCTTTTGTGCATCAGCGCTGTAGTTGTCGAAGTGCCTGGAGTCGAGTGGTACTCCTCGTATCAGTATGAAAATATATCAGTCAGGAGAAATTACTCAATAAATGACTACTCTGGTCTCAGGAAAAATTTTGAAACAAAAGCAGTGTAACCGATATATCGGTATTGGGCAAAATTTAATATTGGTGCATCCCTAATAATTACCAGCTCTACACTCCTGCATACAACCCACTTACATTCAAAGCAAAATTCAAACCGTTAATTACTTGACAGCACCCTATCTCTCTTCTATGAGGTTGGCAGCACCTAGGAAGGCTATTACACTCCCCAGGTTGGTCTCCAGGGCCCTAATAGAGGAAATATTGTGTTTAGTTGGTGCTTGTGTGAGGTTTGGGCAGTCTATGAGTAGGTGTTTGATGTTGTCTGGGCTTTGGTTGCATCTGGTGCACATTGGTGTTGGGGCAATGTTTACTTGTACTTTGTAGGCCCCAGGGTGTTCTCTTCAGTCTAACCCGGCAACACTAAGAAATGCTGCCACATTGAGTGGTCTTCTCCAGAGGTCTCTTGGAGAGAAGAGCAGGTGTCATCTGTTAGTTTGGTGGTTGCACTCGGGGCAGTCAGGGAGGTTGTGAGGTTCTAATTTGTTTAGTGATGGGTGGTGTCCTGATTGTATGTAGGGCAAAGAGAGACTGGTTTGGCAGCCAAGGGTGGCTTCAAGGGGGTGGATGTTGGGTGGGCCGCATTGAAGTAGGGCAGTGGTGCACAACTCAAAATGGGTGGTGGGTCAAATTCCTTTTCCATGATCTATCAGCGGGCCGAATAGGAAAATAAAATGAGCAATTCTCACATTACTTTATATTTATAAACTCATTGTTCAAATTTCATTTTGAAGCTGTTGTTGCTCCACCAATTTCCCCACATTTGCTTCCAATGGAGATATTGCCATTCTCAACACTGTCAAGATGTTCTTTTGTTATTTTGGGTCGATGCTTCAATTTATTGACATTCATGATCGAAAACGACTGCTCACAAGTACATGTGGATCCAAACTGCACAGCCTCAAACTTAGCATTTGTAAGCAGCTTTGGATATAATTTTGTATTGAGACACTGATAGAACTCGATGAGAGAGCAATCTTCAAAGCCGGTCTTCAAATTTGAATCGGCTTGCAGATCCAGGAGTTCAAGTTGGGTCACTGGATCCATGAGCTCTTCGGCATCTACTCTGAATGGGTGCTGAAACAGCGCAAGCTCTTTTTTCCCTCCCAGATGTTTCTTGGAATCAGTTCATGAAATTATTTTCAAGAACTTTACAATGTTTGGTGTATTTCTCGAAATCTGGAACAAAATCCATATTATCAAGGATAGAACTCATGGTCTTAAACTGCAATACATTGCCTTTAGACAACTGTTTCTTGAAAAGAACAGGTTTGCTTTGGAAAGCTTGGACATCATGAAGTAAATCTGTAATGAGTTGATTACGACCTTGCATTTTGAGATTCAAATTATTGAGATACTGGGTAATATCGACCAAAAATGCAAGATCAAGCATCCAAGTAAAATCTGAGAGAACATCTACCACCATTACTCCATTTTTAGTCTTCATTGTTGGTTTCTTCTCTTGCAAGAACACTAATCACTTCTTGCCAGAGATAGAAGAAGCGTTCCAAAATTTTTCCTCTATTAAGCCATCGGACATCACAATGAAAAATTAAATCAATGTACTGTGCCTCAACTTCTTCCAAAAGGATCAGAATTGGCAATGCATTAATCCTGTCTTCTGAATCTCATTGACGCATGTTGTCACAATGTGCATCACACGATCAAGTTTCAAGGCCTTTCCACAAATGACTTCCTGGTGTATGATGCAGTGAATAGTGAGAACATCTTGTTCGGGATTCTCGTCATGAATGTGGTTTTTTAGGAGAGCTACAGCCCTGTTCTCACTCCCTGTCATAGACGGAGCACCATCTGTCATGAGCCCTGCTAACTTGGACCACTGTAATCTGGGAACCTTGAGCTGAACCAACTCCAGTATGGCTGTCTATATGTCAATACCACATGTATGATCATGAATACCGATACAACCAAGAAAATCTTCATGAATATTAAAATCCTCTGAAATATCACGAATGAACAAGGATAGTTGGCCAGTGTCGATCATATCATTGCTCTCATCAAAAGCAAAGGAAAAGAAAATGAACTCATTAGATTTTGAGGACAATTGTTTGGTGATGTTCTTTCCTATTTCTTTGATTCTTCGCACAATGGTCATTTTTGATAGACTTATTTGGTCAAACAGTTGTGCTTTTTCAGGAACGATGAGCTTCACTACATCTTTTATGCAATCTGATGAATTTCTTATCTGTAAATGGTCTCGAGGATCGAGCAATCTTCTGTGCAACAATGTAGCTTGCAGTAACCACAGTAACTTTCTGTTGAGCAAGTTTCCTGAAGAAGTTTTGCATAGCAGATAATGATCTCTAAAGTTTGCTGTACAAATCTTCTCTTAGTTTTCCTGTAGTATTGGAATACTTATCACTGTGCATCATATCATGATGCTTTTTCACGTTGTAAGTTTTTGATACAGCAAGAGACTCTTTGCACACAAGACACAATGGCTTCACCTTGAACTCAACAAATAAATATTTTAGGGTCCACTCATCTTGGATCAGCCGATCATCATCACACTTTCTCTTAGTATTCATCTTTGAATACATCAAATTCTGTAAAAAACAAAACAAGAAATAAGCCATCATTAAATGATATGCAAAAATAAATTTATAGTAAAGTGATAACAGTATGAAAGTAAAATCATACAGGCTGACACTGAACCGGTCAAACAATATTAGAATTAATTTTCTAACAAACATCACTGAGTAGGAATATAAGCTGAATATTGCTTCAACTATCTCTACTTGCTAAAAAGAACCTATTTAAATTTCCTCAGTAGTACTTGCTTAAAAAAAAAAATAGAAAGCACTTGGAAAGCACAATTACAGAAAATTAAAATATTAAGAATAACTAAATTAAAAGAAAACAATAACATTAAAAAATTGATCCAGAATCCAGGATTTATTCCAGATCATTAACATAATCTAATCAATTATTCTTAGTCCCATTTCGGACATTTCCTGTAAATTTCAACATAATCCATCCATAATTTTTTAAGTTATTTTGCTAACAGACAGACAAACAAAGGCTACTGAAAACATAACCTCCTTGGCGGAGGTAATATTACATCATACCTCTATGCCTCCAAAATTAGACCAAAGAATCAATGATTTCTAACAGGAATCCTGAAATCAGTTTAAGACAGCATCGCCTTCGTCAATGTATTAACAATTAAATCCCGCTCAAAAAATGTAAACAAACAAATTGGTAGTGTTGCTGAAATTGCAGTTCAATAATTTTTTTCACAAAAAATAAAAATAGAATGATCTGGGCTTTGCGGGTTACATCCAACCTTCACATGGCCCACATGTGGCCCTTGGGCCTAGAGTTGTGCACCACTGAAGTAGGGTGTTGTTTGCCTTCTGTTAGAGTGATACTCGGGTGAAGTGGGTAGGTGTTTTTTTTGTGTTCTGGAGGAACTTTTCCTGGTAGTTAGTAGTAATGGGAAGCAGGGTAGTCCTAAGGTTTTTATGTGTAGGTGGGGTATTGGGTTACTTTTTATGCAGTCATTTGTGATTAGAGGAGAGTTGTTATATGTATTTTTTTTATATTTTCTCCAAGTTGTTGGATAACCATATCTCATGTAGCTATGGGTGGGACCAATATGGAACAGCACATAAAAGAAACAACCTGAGGTGATAGAAAAAAACTTGTAATTTTTAAATTCAGTGACCCCAAAGTACCCAAGAACAACAGGTCTTAAACTTAGGTCAGCAGAAAAAAATAAATTGTTGACCTGTGCAATAAGAGCTTGTTCAATGCTATTCACTCTTCCAAAAGTCTGGAAGATAAAAGCTTGAGACTGGATATTGCTGTCCTAAAATACATGCTCAACAAAGGAGAGGCAATCAGTCTCATAGGTTCCCTCACAAGAGTAGCTCGCTGACTGCTTCACCAAAAGAGGTGCCTGTAGGATGAGACTTCACGCAGATGTTTGTAGAGACTGAGCAAGTCTGCTGTCCAATAATTTGTCACATATTTGCATGTGAATCATTCTTAATTAGTTTCTTATCACTGTTATTGTTTACACATTCAAATATATTTTCAAATAAAAGAGGCAGAATTTTGATGTGGCCATGTATTCTTCCACAATCATCTTTTGTTTATGGTCAGCTAATCATGCACAGACCCAATTGTGACATGACAGCCAGCTATCCAATATCTGATCGATCGATGAGTGTGTACGGACCTATAACAATAGCAAAAGCAGAAGCAAGAGTACTCTCCTGACTCAGATCAGGCTGCCAAAACACCTCATAAACCAAGCAGATAACCAACACTGCCCAGGCTGTAACCACCCCTCAGAAAACACTGAACACTGTATCAATGTGCCCTAACCTTGAACCTCACAGACATAACCACAACATATCTTCGGTCAGAGAACTGTGGGTTCAGCTGTTTGCAGTGTCTGCCTTCTTGGTGGATTTGGGCTGGCTGGAGTAGCCAGTATGAGGGGAAGGGGAGGCAACTAATTAAGTAGCCCTTAGATGTCGTGATCCTGGCTGCTATGATCACTAAAAGATTTGAGTGGGGTAATGTCATGATCCAAGATCTGTTTCAGGCTTATAGGATTGATTTAAGATAGTGTCCCATTTCTTCCTCTTATTGTATGGTATTGATTGTACACCAATGCCTACTCATTCACCGGTGTAGTTATGGTGGTAATGATTAATTTCAGATACAAATTTTGTTGTGGATGCATTTCAGTATGGTTATATCAACGGAGTGTCCATCTATTTCCTCTCTCATTTTCACTCTGATCATTACCGAGGATTGACAAAAAAATTCTGCAAAGCCATTTACTGCAGCCAGGTAACAGGTAAATCTTCGCAAATATCAGATATGAATAGATTGTATTACACATTTAACTGAAATTATAGGTTACATATTTTAGAAGTTTGTATCCTACTCGACCTAACAACCTAACCCAACCTTAAAAATATGTGCATATTTTCTTTTCCTTTTACTGCCGATATTTTATCCCTTACAAGATAATCCCACCCTGATATAGGAAACATTTAGCTGTAGAATACCCATACCATCTTCCGGCACATGTTGTAAAAGGCTACTAGACCCAAAGTTGCTGGCTTGGGAACTAACTGCCTGAAAGTTTTTGTACTTGCAATGCACAATGACTACTAGGTGAGGTTACCGCAGACTATACCAGCCATGTTAGAGGCATTGCTGCATACTAACCTTGCCTTGTGGGAAAGCGGTTATTGAGCAGGATGATAAGATGCTCTTTTTGTTTCTGTCAAAAATGATAAAAAGGGAAGATGGCAACAATTAGGAAGCAAGCTCTGGCGCCGGGGGGGAGGTCCCCCTCCCCCTGACACCTGAGCTTGCTTCCTAATTATTGCCATCTTCCCTTTTTATCGTTGTTGTAATTTTGCCCCGTAAGGAGCATGGCGATTTGCTCTCCTAGCCACCGTGCTAATGGGACTCAGCACCCCGTCCGACCCCAGCTTAGCCTCTTCTCCTTCCTTCAGACACTTGTGTTTCCTCGCTTTTCATACAACCTCTCCAACAACTTTCTCTGGTCAGCCTCTAATTTCACAGGGTAAATGCTGATCTGCTTCTCAGCCAACCGTCCCGGACTGGGGCTGAGGGGGAAGGGGACAATGTTCCCTAACCCCTTAGTTCCGATTTGGGATGGTGGTTTTTTAACAACCTGCTTCATCCCCACCCATACCTTCCTCACATCCCTTTTCACACACTAGCAATTTTACGCTGTGCCCAAGGTGGAGCTACCATGCTGAAGGGCTTCCAAGTCACCAGGCGGGAGGGGTGGCCTTAAATGGCAGCACCTGGCATAGCCAGGCCTGTACGCACCCCTTGCAGAGCAGGCTACTGCGAGGGGTGATGAGCTATTGCATCCTGTATAAAATATAGGGTAACTATGCCCAATGATGAGTATAAAAAAAATCCCCTTAATTTCCCCGCAACCATCGTCGGAAATGCCCTTGGGCAGTTACACAGAAAAAAAAAATTCTCTAACTGGAGAGGAGGCTTACTCCTCTTCTTTGCTTACAAAATCGGACACACTCGTTTGACGCATCGCTATTTGATGGAGCGCTCGCCTATGCCCTATTGCGACGACTGCGTCATCCCCCAGACTGTTCGGCACATTCTTGTCGAATATCCCAGTCTGGGTGATCTTCGAGCACATTACCTGTCCCGGTACCGAGATGGGTGGGGTCGCTACCGCCTGTCCCTTGTACTCGGGACGAGTGCGTGCACCATGACTGGCGAACTTGTTGACTTTTGGGGTGAGGCCGGCCTTCTCCCTTATATTTAACTTGTTTTTTTTTGTTATTGTTGTTTGTTTTGTTTTGTTTTGTAGGGCGCAGGCTCCCTGATTGTTATCCCCTTTTTATTGTTGTTTCTGTTAAAATTTTTATTTTAAAGTAGCCTAGAACTGGGCTGTTTGTTTGCGGCAACTTATGCCCAAGTGGGCAGTCGCCAGATAGCCCCTTGAAAAAAAAAAAATCTTTGCTTACGGGTGTAGGGGACTCCCTATCAACCCCTTCTCTGGAGGCGCTTTCGGGCACCTACCTGTTCCCAGCCGCAGTCCCCGCTTTTCTTTCCAAGGGGACTGCCAAGAAAGCTAGCAGGCAGCTCCCCATTAAAATGGCTCGGTAGGGCAAACCCCCTTAGGGGGAGAGGGAAGCCAGGCCCCTTCAGTCACTTCCATCAAAAGGCCTCCTGGCAAGAATATTAAACCTTGCCGGGGTCAAAGCCTGTTACTCCCCAAACATGACTAGAGACAGCGCTGTCAACGGGACCTGTGATGTCCTGGGGGGGATGGCCAACTGGAGGCCCCTCGTTAGATAGACATGGTCCTTGAGGCAACCCAGCCTTAGACGGTAGGGCCTTCCATGCGAGGGAAGCTGGGCTCGGCGCCAAGCACCGAACCCAAATCCACCCCTATGCAAGGTCCTCCTCAAATGGCTAGGGTTTCCGAGGCAGTACAAGGAGGGGAGGGATCTCCTCCGACCAGTGGCCCTACGACTACCAGGACCTAGCTGAGGCCGGTCCATCTGGCCTGGAGGGGAGAAACGGGTTCATTCCCCGCCTTCCTCTCCTAAAAAGAAAAAGAACAATAAAAAACTTGGAGCTCCGGTCCTTCCGCAGGGGCTGGAGGGATGTATGTGTCTGCTGCTTCGGTAAGCGACCAAGCCAAGATCAGCGCCTCTGGCCCCTCTGCCTCCCCGGGTGTGGAGCCCCTGACTATGACTAAGACCAAAAGGGCGCAGGGCGGAGCCTTGATAACATCGGGGCCCCTGATTCAGAGGTTACCTGGCATTTTCGAGCCCGCCGGCTTCAAACACTTACTCGTTATTCACTCCACTGATGGCAACATGTTGGCCAAGGGCAACATGATCCATCAGAGGAGAGCTTTAGCTAGTGTAATTGGTAGAGAACCGAAGGTGACCCATTTCTCGGACGGGAGCCTTCTGGCAAATGCGGCGGATCCCTCCGAGGCGGCCAAGATAAGTGCTTTTCGGACACTTGATGGCACCCCGGTGAGTGTGACGCTGCATGACCATGAACTTTGTGAAAGGAGTAGTTTATGCGAGGGAACTCGTGGACTAGTCCATAGAAGATATCATTCTAGAGCTAGTCGACCACGGGGCGGTCAAGGTCGAGTGTGTGATGAGAAAACATGGAGGGACCTCGAGACCCACCCCTACACTTCATCACGTTCGACTGTGACAAGCTCCCTGAGTCGGTGCGTGCCGGTTGGTACTGCTACCGCGTGAAGGCATTTGTGCCACTGCCGCGGCGGTGCTATTACTGTCACCGCTTCGGCCATATGAATCGCTCATGTAGATGTGCAAAGTGGGGGTCACCCAAAGTATGTGTAAATTGCTCCAAGATAAGTCCAAATTGTGTGTGGCCAAGTGTGTCAATTGCGGAGATCCGTACCCCGCTTCTTCGAAGCAATATGCTGCATATCCTTGAAAAAGAAATCCTAGCTGTTCAGGCCCAGGATCGACTCTCATTCCGCGAGGCTAAGGGCCTGGGACATCTTATGCCTCAATGGTATAAAGACACCCTATGCTTATGGCCCATCCAGGCCAACGAGCACGGTTGTTTCCGTGCCCACTCGGAGCCATTCTGCAGGTTCTACTCAACGCGGGCGCTCCCCTGGTAAAGCTGGCAGCATAAAGGGCTCACACCTAGCCCCCGGCTAAAACCAGGGCTTCCCCCCCTTCTCCCAGCGTGACCGTTTCCCGTAAGGTGAAACGGCCACGCGCCTCCACCGAGTCGTTAGACTCACAGGAGGCAACACCCCTGAAGTTGGTCGCTAGGCCATCTTCCGATGTTCCTAAAGCTGTCCCCCGAAAGGAGGACAGCAACAAAGGAGCTTCGGCTCCTTTGCCCACGCCTAGTGGTAGGCTGATTGGCTCAGAGACGGTGGATCCTCGAAAAGAGGGCCACCCGCCTCCGAAGCCGCAACGCCCGCCTAAGGTTTCGAGGCGGAGGGAGGAAAAGACTTGCATGGTGAGCCCAACCTCCCCCAATAAGTCCTCGAAGGCGACAGCGCTTTGTCCAGCCAACAGCGCCCGGGGTTCTGCCTCCGGGAAACGTATGGCCATTTCCGTGAGGGTCTTCTGTTCGAAGAGTGCCCCCGCGTCTCCTCCAAGCTAGGCCTGGAGGGCATATTCCTTCAATGGAATTGCCGTGGACTCCGGGCCAACTGGGAGGAGCTGCGGAGGCTCGTCTCATCCCGTTTCCCGTTAGCTATTTTTCTGCAGTAGGCTATGCTAGGCGCGTGCCCCCTTCCCACTCTCCCGGGATATAAGAGTTTTGCGACCCCACCACCACGAGATGGCCGGGCTGAGGGATGCACGGTTAACACTTGGCATGAGGTCTCCATTCTTCTTTTCACTTTAGATACCTCCTTTCAGGCAGTGGCTGTGCAGCTTCACCTGGATAGGAGGTATACTATCATTTCTGTGTACATTCCACCGTCCGCCGACTTCGATGATGGGAACTTCCGCCGCGTCGTTGCACTGTTGCCGAGGCCCTTTCTCTTGCTTGGAGATCTGAACGGCAGACATCCTTTCTGGGGGGATTACTCAATAAATCCCAGGGGACAAGTCCTTGCCAATCTGATCGAAGAGCGTGAGATGGGTGTCCTAAATTTGAATGAGTTTACGCATCGCTGCCCGAAAACAGCTTCATTTTCTTACCTTGATCTATCTTTGTGTTCTCTGGATGCACAGCTTGATTTTGATTGGGGGCTGGTCGATGACCTCCATGGTAGTGATCACTTTCCCATTCATATATCATTTTCAGGGCAACTGCCGCCGAGAGCCCACCTCGGTGGTGCTTGGTACGGGCACAGTGGGCTGCATTTCAGGAAATGAAGGAATTCTCTATCTCACTCAAGTTTAGGTCGGTAGATGAGCCGTTGAGTTCTTCTCCGGCAACCTCATCGCCGCGGGCCTGACTACTATTTACAGAACGTCTGGCCGTTTTGCACGCCGAGTGTGAGACGGCCCTCAAACACAAACAGAAGTGTTATGCCTAAATATGCTATAAGCGCCGCCCGAACGATTTCACTGTCGCTGAATTTCGTCGGGCTAGGGCTTGGTTCCGGTATATTTCGAAGCACGCCGGCCGCTCTTCTTAGTGGGCATACGTGTCTTCACTTAACGGGAAGACCCCTCTAGCAGAGGTGTGGAAGTGAGTCAAAAGGATTCGGGGCAAGTTCTGTCAGGACCCCCTTCCCATCTCCGGGAGAATGGGACCGCAATCTCGGACCCCGCATCCATGGTGGAATCCTTCGCGACCGCTTTCTCCGCATTCTCTCACCGAGATGCTGCTCCGCCAGCATTCAATGCACGTCGTGATGTCGCCGAAGGCCGCCGGCTGGACTTTACCTCCAGACGCGGAGAACCCTTCAACGACAGGTTTACTGTGAGTGAGTTGCGTTCCACTCTTGCTTCGTGCGCGGACACCGCCCCTGGTCCGGACGATGTCCCGTACGCCATGCTTCGACACCTGGGTGAGCGAGGCATAGCCTTTCTCTTAGATTTGTTCAACAGGATCTGGGTGGAGGGTCTCCTCCCAGATTCCTGGCGAATCGCTACTGTGCTCGCCTTTCGCAAGCCGGGAAGAGATCACTCTACTCCGGCAGGTTTGCGCCAAATCTCTCTAACCTCTTGCGTGTGCAAGTTTGATGGAGAAATTGGTGTTAGATTAGCTTTTTTTCTGGACAGCGGAGGCCATCTGTCTTCTGCACAGTGCGGCTTCCGCAGTTCCACTCCACGTCGGATTCTCTGCTTCGACTGGAAAATGCCGTCTGCGATGCCTTCCTTCGTAGAGACAGCACTACGCCACGGTGTTTTTCGATCTGGAGAAGGCCTATGATGCCGCATGGCGATACGGTATCATGGAGACTCTCCACACGATGAGGGCGAGGGGGCGCCTCCCATTGTTTATATCTGAATTTTTGAGAGATCGTCGATTCCGCGTACGGATGGCGGGAGCCCTCTCCGGCCCAATGGAGCAGGAAGAGGGTGTCCCGCAGGGAAGTGTCCTCAGTGTCACACTCTTTGCCCTGAGCATCAACGGCATCACCTCGGTGCTGCCGAAAGATGTTCTCGTTACGCCCTACGTGGACGACCTTTCGATCTCTTTTGGCGCGGCCCAGATGCCAACTATGGAGCATCGCCGAAGCGCACAGGTTTCGATTTTCCGTGCCCATATCTAAGGTGGTGCACTTTTGCCGCCATCCACGGCTCCACCCCGACCCAGATTTGTTTCTTAATGGGGTGCGCCTGGAAGTGGTTGAATCGCACCGTTTCCTTGGTCTTGTATTTGACCGTCGCCTCACCTAGGAGGCTCATATTAGAAGCCTTATGGTCTCTTGTACCCGCGCCATAGATATATTTCGTTCCATGACGTTCAGCGCTTGGGGCGCTGAACGATGGTGCCTATGCCGCCGAGAGACGCCATTCATACCCTAAGCCCTTTGAGTTTAGGGCCAGGAGACTACCTGGAGAGCTTGGTATAGCTCTCGGGCCGGTGGCGCCCCTGGTTCTGCCTAGGACGCCACCCTGAAGGGTACCACATTTGGCTATTTGTCGCCACGCCTCTGCTCCCAAAGCTTGTACAGTGCCGGGAGTATTGCGTTCGACCTCTTTGGACCACACCTCATGTCACGCTGGAACCGTGCCAGTGTATACGGATGACTCCAAGTCTGAAGAGGGGGTCGGATTCCACGCCGTATCCCCTCTGTTTGAAGTCAGTTGGGCTCTGCCAGGCGCTGTGTCTGTCTTCACGGCCCAGCTGGTGGCAATACAGCATTCGGTACGAGAGATTACGCGGCGTGCCCGGTTCGGAGACCGGATTGTGATCTATAGCGACTCACAAAGCGCCCTGAGTGCTCTCGGGGAATTGTAATCTCTGCATCCCCTGGTTCGCGATATCCGTGATGCGACTGTTTTGGCGAGCTGGGCGGATGTCGAGATTATCTTCTCCTGGGTTCTTGGACATGTAGGAATTGCGGGAAATGAGGGCGCTAAAGAGTCCGCGAGAACTCTGCGACCGGACCAGCGTTTCGCTCTTCCTCACACTGACTACATGGCAGGAATACGGGCAGCCCTTCGGACTGCTTGGCAAAGAAGATGGGATACGTTCGAAGGGAACTTAAAGTCTCGGGCCATTGCGCCACGACTGTTCTTATGGACCTATCCGGGGTGAGGAAAACCTTCCCCCGACGCCTGAGATTGCTTTCTAATTTTTACAATCT
Organism: Ceratothoa steindachneri; assembly: GCA_963969495.1. Lineage (NCBI taxonomy): Eukaryota > Metazoa > Arthropoda > Malacostraca > Isopoda > Cymothoidae > Ceratothoa > Ceratothoa steindachneri. Next base: position 78,745,888 of record OZ018324.1, on the reverse strand, counting down.
TCCCTTTTTATCATTGTTGTGTTTTCATATTCTTATTTTAAAGTAGCCTAGTGCTAGGCTGTCGTTATTCCAACAACTTATTTCCAAGTGGGCAGTCACCAGATAGGCTCCTAAAATTGAAAAAAAAAAAGTATTTTCATTTTCTTATTTTAAACTAGCCTAGTGCTAGGCTGTCATGATTGCAGGGACTTATGCCCAAGTGGGCAGTCGCCAGATAGGCTCCTAAAATAAATTAGAAAAAAAAACATGTTTCTCTCTTGCGTCAGTGATTGAATCCGCAACTTAAATTTTGTGATTATTAATATAATTCCTCCTTGTGTTATGGGAGTAATGATACAATAATATGGTGTCAACTTTAGCCCCACCTGTAGTGGGCTGAGAAGTTGGTTAGGAAACTGGTCTCTTCTATGATCCCCTCAAAAGTTATTGAATACTCGTGGATTTGAGTGGTGGAGGGGGGGGCTTGTCAACCCAACATTCATGCATTCTATTTTTCCTTTTTGAGTTTTGTTACTTAAAACTAAGAATCAAAAACCAACCATGGCATTTTTGCAAAAAGGTTTGTGAGGACAGATCTCTAAAAAAAGTGGTGAAGTGAAAATGTGTGGAAGATATATAGCCAAACATCCTCCTACATGCACTGGGTCCAGGAGGGCCCACAATCCTCTAAATATCAGTTTCAGCATAGTTAACCTTGCCATACTTGACACCCCATTGCCAGGACAGAAGATAATTTTTTCAAATATATATATTCCTATCTGGCATAGCCATGGACAGAAGATGGAAAAAATTAGTTATTTGAGAGAATTGAAGATGGCCAGGACTGCTTGCAGTAAAGCTCATCACCCCCCGATATGTTGGTAGTGGGAGGGTGCTTAACCTATTAGTCACCGAGCGAATTGCCTTGAAATCACCCTCAATCAATTTATCCTTGCTACCTCTTATGGAAAATAAATAAAATAAAATATTTAAATCCTTTATTATAAATCAAATAATATATCATTTTAATTGCAAATAATTATTCTATTGATTTAACCTAGAAATTATTAATAGACATATATATTTAGAATTATGGTTGGAAATATTTGCTTGTTGTTTAATGATATTGTTAACTGAAGAAATTAATTGTTACATTTTAGTTACTGCTTCTAAGCCAATGCCATTTTATAGAAAACGTTGCTTATATCTTATGGATAACATTTTTATATGAAAGGAATTTTAAAATTTGGCGAAAATATAAAAAAAAATATATTCACCTATTTTTTGGCTAAATAGGCTTTCTCCCCCTAGTCCGCTCTGAATAACATGCTGATTTTAATTGGATGAAAAATGAAAAACAAGTGCATTGAACAAAAAAAAGGAAGTCCTCAAAAAACGACTGTTCAGATATGTGTGAACCATAAATCAGCCCCCTTTTTTTTGCAGTCGCTTTATGGCGTGGCCTTGAATGGAGTCAAGTTACTCTCATCATAAATCTCTGTTTACAAACAAAGAAGTACTGACCTAAGCCATTTATGTATTTTAATTAGATGCTTAATCACTATATAAGAGTTTGACCAAAAAAAACTGATGAATTATCATAATAATCAGGGCGAATACAAGTCTAAAAGTGAAAGGCCACAAAAGGCCCTTGGGCAATTACTTAGCACTGAATTGATCTTGTATAAAGGCCCTTGGGTGACTAATGGGTTGAGGTACAGAATTCTCCTCTCGTGTGCTTGGCCAAATATCCTGCTTATCATTAACTTCCTCTATATTGCACCATACGCAAGTTCTAATTCCTACTCTGGGGCACATGACCCTCCTACAAGGTCTTAACACTTTGACTGCGAAGGCTTTCAAAGAGATAAGAAGTTATACAGGTATTATATGTTATGAACAGCACCCTTGTGTGTTAATACTTAAAGAGTGATATAAAAAACTGGTGGTAAGGATAAATTATTTGAGACTACCAGTGTACCATATATGGCCTGACTTGTAGTCAACATGTTAATATACCCCCCCACCCAGCATTTATGGATGATGAGCATGGCTTTGGCAGTCATTTTTACTTGTCTTATCTCAATTCTGGTCAGGCTACTCTACTATACTCCACCATGTACTAGATGCAACCAAAGCCCAGACAACATCAAATACCTACTTATAAACTACCCAAACCTCACACAAGCACCCACTAAACACATCCCTTCTCTTAAGGATCTGTGGACCCACCCAGGCAATGTGGTGACCTTTGTAGTGACTGCCCAGCTTGCAGAAGATAGAGAGTAGGGCTGGAAAGTAAAGTAAAAGTTTTCACTTGTATTTTTTTCTTCACTACTGCTGACCTTGTTGTCCATCAACCCCTACATTAAATAGAAATTTCCTAGGAGGGACGGTTATTAGTTGGGGTTTTACCACTGATCTCCACTCATTTAAGATGCTTTTATTCCTGTGTGGACCTACTGATTAACCTTCTTTGTGGAAGACTGGATAGGTGTTACCACTAAATGAGTTCTTGGTCTTCCCTACTCATAGCCAATCTGGTGCGCTTAAAGATAGGTGTCCAGAGTGAGTACCTGTGTCCAATTCCTCTTGAAGAACCAAGGATCATTGATGGAGTTGAAGTGACTCTGTATGATGCCAACCAGTAAGTGAATGACATTGACTTCTCTCAAGTTGTTAGGGGGAAGGGGAGGTAGTATTTTTTAGTAGGGTTGATGTTCATTAATTCTTGTTTGTAGAAAAGTGGTTTAGAATATTAAAGTTCCACATAAAGAAAATCAACACCCTCAACCCACTATGAAACATTACATTGGGCTTCCCTAAAAAGCCTCTCACCACTTTATACAAACCATTCATCTTGCAACACCAGCTTGGCACAACCACCACAGCCAAATCTCACATGGACAAACTCCAAACCACACAAAAGAATCACAGAAAAATACACACAGCAAACTTACCCCACACCTACATGCTGAAACAAAAATATTACCAACCAAAACATACCTAGACATGTTGGAACCTAATACTTCAGTGGTTGCTGACTCCGCCTCACCCCAACCATCACTTTATAGAAAGCCCCCACCACCCAGACATAAAAAAGAAGCCCCAGCATACTATTTCTAACACCTCTACAATAACCTTCCTCCCCCACCACCAAACCTTAACTTAATCAAGCACATCCACACTACCTTCACTCCCAAAATATTTGAACACACTACTACTAAATAACATCCAAAAGGAGCCCACCCACCCATTCCTAATAAACAAATCAAAGAAATTACTACACAGAACACAGTAATACTTTCTCAACTCAGGTCAAGCCACTCCACTATACTCCAACAATACAAACACAAAATAAACCATGCCCCAACACCAACATATACTATATACAACCAAAGCCCTGACAATATCACACACCTACTCGTAGACTTCTCAAACTTCACACAAACTTGCAATACACACACACACACACCTCCTTTCTTCGGGATTTATGGACTCACCTATATAGTATGGTGGATCCAATGAGATCTGACCTTAGTCCAGTGCCATCTTTGTGTCTGTGTGATGGGAGGGAGGAAGGAGGGAGTATGAGCATATTTTAAAATGTAGGTCCTACTTGTATATGTTTTCACTAGTTTATTTATGATTTTCCATGAATGGTATCCTGAAGGACATCCAGTCATATATGCTTTATTAAAGCTGAAACCTTTACCCCAGGAAAAGACCAGGTAACTGTTAAGATTAGCGAGCAATTAATATTAAAAAAATACTACTAGATTATTAAAAATAGTGGGGGAGGGCAGCCCCCTCAATTAAAGGGGGGTATGGGGGTATTTTTCCTATTTTTCAACATTCATAAATATGCTTATAGCTCTTAACTACCAACTCTAGAAATCATTATGAAAAATACTTTTAAACTACAATGTGTTCCATTGCAGTAGAAATGGCAAGTATCAGAATCAAACATGACATAAATGCAGAAGATCAAAATGTAGAATTGAATTTAAAAAATAGACCAAGGAAAATAAATGAATCATGTAGGGTGACCTTGGAACACCCATTCACCCTTTAGCTCCAGTTTGGGGTGGTGGGTTTTTAATAACTTGCCTCACTCCCACCCTCACCCTCCTCACATACCCTTTCTCTCTCCTTTCATGGCGTGTCAATTTTATGCCCAGCCTTAGGTAGAGTTGCCTGGCTACTGGGTGGAAGGAGTGGCCTTGAATGGTGGCAGCTGGCTTTGATAGCCCTGTATTCACCCCTTGTATAGCGGGCTACTGCATGTGGCGATTAGTATATGCCTCCCAGGATAAAAAATAAGGTCACCATGCCTAATGATGGACCCTGCCCCCCCCTAATAAAAATCCACTTTTCCTTTACCACTGTCAGAGCCACTCTCAGACAGCTCCACAGCAGAAAAGGTCCTCCACCCCCACCCTGTGCTTTCACAGGGGACCTTCCAAAACTCTTTGACCAAAGAGGATGCTTACTCCTCACCTAGGCCTACGGGTGCAGGGGACTGTCCCTTGGGCGACCCCCTCTTTCCAGTGGCAGTCCCTCCTTTTCCTTCACAGGGGACTGCCAAGAAAGCATGCAGGCGGCCCAATATTCACCACTCTGAGCGGCTCGATAGGACCAACCCCCTTAGGAAGGGGGCAAGGGATGGCAGGGCCATCGGTCCATGTCTCCTAATGTCCTGCACTCGTGCGTTCTGAGTTTACAGGGGTTCACTGCATGTAACCCCCTCTCATACCCGACTGATGGTGTCGTCCAGTCTAAGATGAGACAAAAGGTTCCTCGAATGGGATCCATCTTGTGGCACAGGTGACCCAAACAGAGATGGTAGGATCTTCCATGGGGTCGACCCAGAATCGGTGCCACCACAGAACCCAAGTCCACCCTTGTGCAAGCTTCTCCTCAGATGGCTCCGGCCCCTGAGGCCTCACAAGGAGAGGGGGATCTCCTCCCTTGGCTAGTGTCCATGTGACAGACAAGACTTTCTCAGAAATGGAGAAGGTCTTCTCTGGCCAGTCCATCTGGCCTAGATGTTTCTTCCAGTGGAGGAAAGAAGCGGGTTCGAGCCCACTAGCTTCAAACGCTTTCTGGTTATTCACTCCACTGATGGTAGCATGTTGGGCAAAGATAACATGATCCATCAGAAAAGAGCACTAGCTAGCTTGATTGGAAGAGGCTTCTGGCGAATGCGTCGAATCCCTCAGAGGCGGCCATGATTAGTGCCCTTCGGACACTTGAGGGCACGCCTCTTAGTGTGACGCCGCACTTTACCATGAACTTCGTGAAAGGAGTAGTTTATGCGAGGGAACTCGTTGACTACATAGATGATATCTTAGAACTGGCCAACCTTGTAGGGGTGAAGGTTGAACGTGTGATAATAAAACAGGCAGCTACCTCGAGCCCCACCTCTACACTGCTTTTCACGTTCAACTGTGATGAGCTACCTGAGTCGGTGCATGCCACTTGGTATCACTATCTTTTTGCAGGAGACCAGGCTGTGCACGTGCCCCCTGCCCACCCTCCCTGGGTATAAGGGTTTAGTGACCCCACCACTACGGGATGGGACCCGGGCAGGTGGATGCGCGATTTACACCCGGCATGATGTCTCCGTTATTCTCTTCACTTTAGACAGCTGGATAGGAGGTATAATATTTCCGTGTACCTTCCACCGTCAACCGCAATTTCGAATCCTGCGTCTGTGGCAGAGTTCTTCACAGCCGCATTTTCTAGCCGGGATGCTGCTCTGCTAGCATTCAATGCCCGTTATGATGTCGCGCAAGGCCGCCAACTAGAGTTTCCTTCCAGGGGCAGAGAAGCCTTCAACGACAGGTTTACATTAAGTGAGTTGCGTTCTGCTCTCGCTTCGTGCGTGTACATACTCCCCGGTCCGAACGATGTCCCGTATGCTATGCTTCGACACCTGGGTGAGCGAAGCATGGCCTTTCTGTTAGATTTGTTCAACTGGATCTGGTTTGAGGGTATCCCAGATTCCTGGCGAATCGCTACTGTGGTCACTTTTCGCAAACCGGGGAGATATCACTCTACCCCGGCTGGTTTCCGTCCAATCTCTCTAAGCTCCTGGGTGTGCATATTGATGGTGAAATTGGTAAATGTTAGATTAGCCTTCTTTCTGGACAGCAGAGGAGGCCATCAGTTTTCTGCACAGTGCAGCTTCTATAAGTTCCATGCCACATCGGATGCTCTGCTGTGATTGGAAAATGCCATGGATATTCTTCGCTCCGTGACTTTGGCGCTGATAGGGCTACTGCCTTACTCTTTTTATTGATCCTTTGTTTGTTCGAAGCTCGACTACGGATGCGAGTTTGATGCATCCGCAGCTGAGTGTGTATTGCGGAAGGTAGACTAGATCCACCACACCCGCCTTCGCCTGGTGACCGGTTCCTTCCGCACTTCCCCTATTGAGAGCCTATTTGTGGATACTTGGGAGACGCCAGTCACTCACTCTGTGCTGTGCACAGTGCATTAATCACCTGTACGCGTGGGCCCAGGACCGTCCTCAGTCGCCAACAGTTCTCACTGCATCCGCAGCTGATCTCAACGGTGCCTATGCCGCCGAGAGAGACCAATCATACCTTAAGCCCTTTGGGTTTAGGGCCAGGAAACTCCGAGAGCTAGGTATAGCTCTCGGGCCAGTGGCGCCCCTGGTTCTACCAAGGACGCCACCCTGGAGGGTACCACATTTGACTATTTGTCGCCACGCCTTTGCTGCCAAAGCTTCTACAGCGCCGAGAGTATTGCGTTCGACCTTTTTGGAGCACACCTCGTGTCACGCTGGAACCGTGCCAGTGTATACGGATGGCTCCAAGTCACAAGAGGGGGTCGGCTTCCACGCTGTATCCCCTCTGTTTGAAGTCAGCGGGGCTCTCCCAGATGCTGCGTCTGTCTTCACGGCTGAGCTGGTGGCAATACACCACTCGGTACGGGAGATTACGCGACGTGCCCGGTTCGGAGACCGGATTGTGATCTATAGCGACTCACAAAGCGCCCTGAGTGCTCTCGGGGGCATTGGAATCTCCGTATCCCCTGGTTCGCGATATCCGTGACGCCACCGTTTTGGCAAGCCGGGCGGATGTCAAGATTATCTTCTGCTGGGTTCCTGGACATGTAGGAATTGCGTGGAATGAAGGCGCCAAAGAGTCCGCGAGGACTCTGCGACCCGATCAGCGTTTAGCTCTTCCTCACACCGACTGCATGGCAGGAATACGGGCAGCTCTTTAGGCTGCTTGGCAATAAGATGGGAGATGTTCGAAGGGAACGTAAAGTTGCATGCCATTGCGCCGCGACTGTTCCTATGGACCTACCCTCCAATTCCGCGACGGCTTCAGGTGGCTTTCTGTCGTCTCCGAATTGGACACACTCGCGGGACGCACCGCCATTTGATGGTGCGCTCGCCTGCGCCCTACTGTGAAGACTGCGTTGTTCCCCAGGTTCGGCACATTCTTGTTGAATGTCCCAGTCTAGGCGATCTCCGCGCACGTTACCTGTCCCGGTACCGGAATGGGCGGGGTCGCTACCGCCTGTCCCTTGTACTCGGGACGGGTTCGTACACACCGACTTGTGGACTTTTAGACTTTTTGGAGGAGGCTGGCCTTCTCCCCTCTATTTAAATAGTTGGGGTTTTCTTATTGTTTTTTCTTATTTTAGTAGGACGCATGTTCCTGCACCGTTGCTTGCTTCCTGCTTATTACCTTTTTTTGTTTTATTTTTAGTGATGGGTTTTTTATTTGTTTGTTTTTTTAGCATCCTCTTGTAAAAATGCCTAATTTTAGACAATGTTTAATACGGCGACTAATGCCCAAGTAGTCAGTCGCCAGATGAGCTCTTTAAAAAAAAATGGTTCGTCCACACAGACTTGTGGACAATACTACTTTTTGGAGGAGGCTGGCCTCCTCCACTTTATTAGACTGTTTTTTTGTAGGTTGCATGTTCCTGCACCAATGGGAGGCGGGCCTACCCTCAAGGCCAGAGCGCGCTTCCTTTTTACTTTTTTTTATTATTTATTTTTTTAGCCTGTGCTTAGCTTTTTTCTTATTTTTTTCCTTTATTTCTGTTATTTTTTTTTAATCAAGCCCAGTAGTATGCTGTGATCTGGCTACGGCGACTTTGTCCTAGTAGGCTGTCACCAGATGGGCTCTCTCTCTCTCTCAAAATAAATCCCAGTACAGTTCCTTCTTAGTAGCATTTAATTTAAATTCAGCCAGAAGGTTTTGAAATGCCCTCTCCTGTCTCCCTTCTTACTACAACATTGGACCCTTTTTAAAAAAGTTCCTGAGTTCAATGACTGTTTCAGCTGTCCCGGGTCTGTCATGTTCCTGTTTCGGCTGCTCTCTGGAAAAACCATCCTCCACGTCGGGGACTTTCGTGCGCATTACAATATGGAGGCCATAAGTGCCTTGCGGGCTAACTCTCTTGATGTACTTTACCTCGACACCACGTACGTATATAGCCAAATTCTGTTATCATTGGTTATGGACCATTTGCACATTTATTATTCATAACTTACTTCGGCTCCTGGGTTCTCTTCAGTCGAACAAGTGTATTTTTTTTTTTTTTTTACTCGATGACTCCCCTAAACCTTTTGAATCAATACCTGCACTTGGTACCAAAAGGAACTGTTCTCACTCGGACAGAGTGCAAATTCTCTCCGTAACTGGGAGCTTTGACCTTTGTGCAACGGACGGCCACTGGCTAACTTCTGGTCGGTGTGAGTCGCTGTCCTAGGTTGCAAACACCATTCTTTGACACGCCCAGGGCGGACCCCTGAAAAGTTTGAAAACCTGTTACGGGATGGGTGGAAGCAGCTTGACGTAGGATATAACCCACCACCACCCTTTCCTTTTCTTTCCAGTGGTCACAAGCTTAGGAAATTACTGTGTGTTGGCAGGCTTTTTAAAGCTTTCAAGTTCTTCATCATTTCGGACTGAGTCCCTCTCCACCCTCGCCTCACCTTGGTGTTGGAGCGGACGAGAAGCTAAAATACAGGACCACTCTGACAAGTAGAGGTGTTCCCCTCACACCTTAATATAACATGAGGGTTTTGCCCTTGCCATCTTTGGAGAAACGCCATTGCATCTGCACCTCTCTAGGAGGTACAAAAACCCATGTGCCTCCTTCCAAGACTCCTTTCGCCGAGAGGGCACTTTCCCTTTTACCGCATATTTTTGCGTTGCCTCCAGGCGACTCTCCACCTGCAGCGGGGCCCCATTTGCTCTCTCAGCAACACGGCAAGACAGAGGCCGCGCCGGCTTGCCCACCCCCTCTCGTTCGGGGTCGGGAGACTCACAACAAACCCTTTGGAAGGGTAAGATGCGGCATCGTCTCCTGGCCCTTCTGACTCACCTCGTGGACCCGAGCTTTGTGATGCCGATGGCAGCTGGCAGCCCCGTTCCCCCATTGCTGGTCAGAATGCCGGCCCATAGGCTATATGAGTCCCCGTCGTAATATCCGACACCTTGGGGTGGGGTGAGGGGGCAGTTGGAGGTCCCTCTTAAGTGGAGATGGTCCAGGAGATGACCCCGCCCCAGATGGGAGGGTCTTCCAAGGGGGCGAACTTTGGCTCTGTGCCAGACATCGCACCTGAGTGCGGCTCTCATCTGGCGGCATCGGACACCGAAGACTCACAAGGAGAGAAGAAACCCCCTCCCCTGCCTGGTCTCCTTGTGACTGCCAAGATCTCAATCTCGGAGTAAGATCTGGCTGAGGCTGGTCCATCCTGGATTCGGGTCCTTTCCGGGGAGGGGGGGGGGTGTCGACCCATAGGCTATATTAGTCCCCAGTCGTAATATCCGACACCTTGGGTGGGGTGAGGGGGCAGTTGGAGGTCCCTCTTAAGTGGAGATGGTCCAGGAGATGACCCCGCCCCAGATGGGAGGGTCTTCTAAGGGGGCGAACTTTGGCTCTGCGCCAGATATCGCACCTGAGTGCGGCCCTCATCTGGCGGCATCGGACACCGAAGACTCACAAGGAGAGAAGGAACCCCCTCCCCTGCCTGGTTCCCTTGTGACTGCCAAGATCTCAATTTCGGAGTAAGATCTGGCTGAGGCTGGTCCGTCCTGGATTCGGGTCTTTTCCGGGGAGGGGGGGGAGGTGCCGACCCATAGGCTATATTAGTCCTCGGTCGTAATATCCGACACCTTGGGGTGGGGGGAGGTTTTCAGTTGGAGGTCCCTCTTAAGTGGAGATGGTCCAGGAGATGACCCCGCCCCAGATGGAAAGGTCTTCCAAGGGGGCGAACTTTGGCTCTGTGCCAGACATCGCACCTGAGTGCGGCCCTCATCTGGCGGCATCGGACACCGAAGACTCACAAGGAGAGAAGAAACCCCCTCCCCTGCCTGATTCCCTTGTGACTGCCAAGATCTCAATCTCGGAGTAAGATCTGGCTGAGGCTGGTCCATCCTGGATTCGGGTCCTTTCCGGGGAGGGGTGGGGGCGGCGAAGCGAGTTAAGTCGCTGTCCAAATCAAAATCAAAGTCGGAAGTGGGCTGAGCTGAGCCTGAATTACGTCGGGGCCCCTCATCCAGACTACCTTGCGTCTTCGAGCATGCTGACTTCAAACGCTTTTGGGGTTTTCGCTTCACTGACCAAGGGCAACATGATCCATCAGAATATCCCAAGGAATCTTCTTTAGAAACTCACATGCCGTGGCAGCCTTCGTGAACCCTGCCGTTTCGATTGAAGAGAACCCGGAGGGGGTGGGGGGGATAGAGGGGTCTAAGAGAGGAGTAGGTGAATAACTCATGGGGGTAAAGTAAGAATACCGAGTGCCGTAGACGGTGACCTAGGGTTTTTCGTTTCCTAGTGGGTAAGGCGCTAGATATCTACGTCCTGGTACTAGGGTCGATTCTCCGTGGGAATAGACACAAACATTTCGGTGGTGTAGGGAGCTACCGATGATCACAGCGGGGCGCCGAGTCTTGCACATATGCCATCACACATAACCATTTACATCACTACTTTCACTGTTTCCCTTCACACACACACACATCTCATGACTTCTTCCATCAGACTCGAAGGCTTTTTTCAGGCCACTATCCCTCGAACGTGGAACGGTTGGCTCTTCCTTGGGCCACCCTGGGTTGCAAACACTCACTGGATGGTTGCAAACCCACACTACCACCCTTCCTCCCCCCCTTCTCTTAATGAGGATTAACCCTTGGTGTCAACGGGCTTTCCAGTGATTTTTATATTCTGATCATTATATTAATTTCATTCGAATGGGGGACCTCAGCCATTTTGAAGGGAAGGATGGCGTTAATGGATTAAATAAATAAAGGGTAACGAGATCTGACCCCACCCTTGCTCGAAATGGGCCTAGTGCGATGGGTTTGTTGTCTCCGTAATTTATAAACAAGTAGGCTTGGGGTTTAACAGGCTCGCCCGCGCCGACCTCCTCTTTGGGGGCTTATTACTCTTCCATTAAAGTGGGTTGGCGCAAATCAACAAAATAATTTCCCAAATGGTTCAATCCTGACCAGGTACTTGGATCCGATGTATGATTTCCCCAGCCAGGAAGATACTCTGGACAAGTGTGTCCAAATCGTCCGACGACACAAGGACTCTGAGGCGCAGACACTCTTCGTCGTTGGATCTTACATAATTGGTGAGTTCCGGGGTTGGGTGACGATTTATCAAGTAGGCCTAATTTAAGAGGCTTCTTTCGCTTGTGTGTATGTATATATATATATATATATATATATATATATATATATATATATATATATATATATATATATATATATATATATATATATATATATATAAAATACTTGGTGGTTTGTGAGGGAGCATGTTTAGGGCCTTTTTCCCGGACATGCGCCATGACCGCACGACACGTTTATAACATGTTGCACCTCATCGGTATAAAGGCTTTGGGGGGGGGGGGTAGCGACTGTTAATAAAGGTACGAATATATTATCAGTATTAGTTGGTGTGCGTCAGTTCCATAGGATAGGGGAGATGTAGGCGTTAGGGGAACCACCATTGCTCGCTACAGAGCATAACTTGGTCATGGTATTCTCTTGTATAAGGCTTTGTTGCCATGACAACCAGGGGCTAGTCCTCTCGTTTACCAGGTGGGTGAGAGGATTTCCCAGATCACTTGGGCCGAAGCGCTGGTATCTCACCATATTTTCCTGCGTGTTGTGTTTATTTAGAGTTGTGCGCCCTCGGTCTCCAGTAGTCTCCTCTTTAAGCTACTCCAACGATGTGCCTTCTAAACCCACACACTGCTTAGGCTTACACCCTAACCAAGTGGAAACACTGCTTTAGGTTGAATGAAGTTAAGTGACACTGTGTATGGTTAATAGCCAGATAGTACCGATGCGGCGGTTGCCATGTGCTGTAGCTAGTCGATGTTAAATTGTACTGATGTAGCCGTAAACAAACCAGTCTGTCTACATTGGCATCCCGATCTTCGTCCGAGAGCCCGAGAGAAAAATGCACTCTTGTTTCATTTAAATATTGTGTAAAAGGACTCAAATTGAAGTCTACATCACCTTCTTAACACACACACCTTTTTATTGTTCACTCCCCTCAACTACTTACACGCTCAAACCAAATTCTTTTTGCATCGGGATTTTATTAAAATAAAACGTCGCCAGCAAACCTCTGGAATGGTCCTAAAACACTAGACCAAAGAGGAGAAACACGCTCAGGGTTTGCCATAAATCACGGAGATAGTTAGTTAGTGATCGCCAATCTTTCCATGATACTGGGACGATCCCCGACCGGATAATGAAATTTTTATATAAGGTCAGTATGACAATCGCTGGTCAGCCCCAGGGCTCCAGGATTCGGTCCTCTTTTTCGATTTTTATTCTTCTCTAACAGATCAATCTCAACTGTTTTGGATAGATCTACTTCAGCTGCTTTCTATATTAACTCTGGTGTTACACAAGGCTCTGCTCTCTCCTACACTTTCTACTTTTCTTTAATCATATCTTTAGTACAACTTCCCCCGCTCACTCTGCCCACATTCCTTCCTCCTTCAACCTTGAGCAGTTCTGCTTTCAGCTATCTTCTCAATTATTATTAGATTTAAATGCAAGTGCACAGTGGGGATTCATCATTTCCTCAATCTGGTTAAATTTAATGTCAGCAAAACATTTAATATCCATTTCACTTAAAAGACTCAACCACATAACCGTCATTTTAGATCTATAGTGGAAGAAGCACATATCAGCCATATCCAAAAATACTCCTAAGAAAATTGAGATCATCTACACCGATGGTTTTCAACCTTTTTATTATAGTGGCACTCTAATTGCTATCTAAAAGTAGCCGCGGCACTCCACTATAATATAATTTACTTATAAATACATAATTACATGGAAAGCACTTCAAAATTAACCACGATTAACATTTAACCTAATTTAATCGAAATAAGACAAATAATTTTATCCTTTAAAAGTTTAATGGGAAATTTAATAATGGGGCGTATAGTTGATAAGGCAACTTTCATTTCTTCATTCACTGTGTGCAATCTTTCTCTTTTCGTTATTTTTATGTTGCATGTTGCAGAGAAGCGGGTTTCATAATACGTTCAAGTGTGGTTAGATTTTTTTTAGACATGTTTGAAATACATATTTTTTTGCAACTTAGGCATTTTAAAAATGCTTTTTTGGTCGCTCCTGCGACACCCCGCTTAAAAATGACTGCCCTACACGTCTTCATTTCCTCCCACTTACTGAAACTTTATAAGGGCTTATTATTATTAATACACCCTTGCATTGCCTAATGCTTATATATGTGGAGACGGTCACCTTCACTAAATTATTAGATGCCATATAAAAAAAAAAAGAAGAGCTATCCGCCTCATCACTTATAATCAAATCTTTAACGCTCGAGCCCCTTGAAATCCATCGATAGTTGCGTCTTTTCTACCCATACTTTCAGGGTTCCTTTTCTGAAGAACTTAGCAGATGCATTCCTCAACTTATAATATGGCCACGTCATATTCGTAGAGGAGCAGATGTATGATAACCCATTTTTTTGTGGGAGTGATAGATCAATAGTTGAAGTAACGCTTTTTACAGAATAAAACCATTATGGGTGTTAGGTAGGGCAGGATCATTTATCCACTGGTAAAACATTCATGCCCATCAGTCAAATACTGATGACCTCAGTATAACCTTCTCAGCCAAACATCCAATGTTGAACTTTCTTATTGCATTTTTTTTTATAGCCATAATCTTCTTTTACTCTATTCAGTTTTATTATTTTCCTTTCATCCTGTACTGTGTGAACATCCTTATTAGAATATCTAAGTTTCCTTTTCTTTCCCTAGTCCATTAAATTAGTAGGCACTGTATGTCCTGTCTGCTCTCTACATCGAGACGTTTTAATTGACTACTCAGCCTCTCTCACATCACTGCCAGCAACTTTATTTTCTATATAAATCTTTTAAAAAGGTTTCTAACGAAGATACCACATCATACCACTGTTATAATAATAATTTGTTTATTAGGCAAAGAAAAGGTTTTCAAAGCGGTAGCTGAAGAGCTCGACTGCAAGGTGTTCGCTACATCGGCGAAACAGAACATTCTGCGTTGCCTTGGCGACCAGTCGATTATTGAACGGCTCACTAACAAGAAATTCGAAGCGCAAGTTCACGTTCTTCCCATGATGTGGTTGTCTTTGCCCGTAAGATTTCTGGTTTACCTTTTCTTCCTTGCCAATGAATAGTCAATAAAAAAATCAATCTCTCCCCTTACCTTCCCTTTCACCTAAGCCGCATTCGGGCAGCTCCACTAAAAAAAATGCTTCCCTATCCCTGTGCTCTGTCAGGGAACCCTCCAAATTTCTTCTACCGGAGAGGAGGCTTACTTCTCTCCTCAGTCTATGAATGCAGGAGACTCCCCCTCACTCTCGTCTCTGTCACTTTTTCCAACGGCAGTCCCCCTTTACTTTCCAATGGGACTGCCAAGAAAGCAGGTAGACAGCCCATAATTTTCCGCTCCCAGTTGGGACGGCTCGATAGGGCCAACCCCATTAGGGAAGCAAAGGACGCCAGGGCCCGTCGCCCCCTGCCCCTTAATGTCCTGCAGGCCTGCGCGACAAGTTTGTAGGGGGTCAGTGTACCTGCCTCCCCTCTCTTCCTCGACGGATGCCGGTTCGCCGCCATTGGAAGAAAAAAAAAAAGAACCTCGAATGGGATCTCTGATGTTTTAGTGGGGGATGGCCAAATAGAGGCCCCCTGAGGTGACTTAGCCTCAGGTGGTAGAACCTTCCATGTGGACGAACCTGGGCTCGGTGTCAAGCAATGAACCCAAGTCCGCCCATGTGCAAGGAACTTCTCAGACGGCTCGGGCCCCCGAGGCCTTACAAGGAGAGGATGGATCTCCCCCAGCTGGTGCAACTATGACAGCCAAGACCTTCTCCATTTCAGAGAAAGATCTTGCTGAGGCCGGTCCATCTGGCCTAGGGGTTCCTACCGGTGGAGTGAAGCGGGTTCATTCCCCGCCCTCCTCTTGTAAAAAGAAGAAAATAAGGAGACTCGAGACTCCTCTCCCTCCGTGGGAGCCACGGGGACGGACAGGTCTGCTGCCCTTTTGGTAAGCGACCAAGCTAATATCGGCACGTCCGACTCCGTTGCCTTCCCTGGTGGGGAGACCCAGGCGAAGAACAGACCTGCGCAGAGCGGAGCCTCGATTACGTCAGGGCCCCGTATTCTGAGACTACCTGGCGTTTTTGAGCCCGCTGGCTTCACTGCTTCCTTGTAATTCGCTCCACTGATGGCAGCATGTTGTCTAAGGGCAACATGATGCATCAGAGGAGAGCTCTAGCTAGTGCAGGGTGTCTACTGCCCTTGAAGTCCTTGTAAAGCCCTTTAAATCCTTGAAAACTCCTTGAATTTGATCAAAAAGGTAGATGATCCTTGGATTTAAAAAATAAATCATTGAATGATTTTTCAAATACACTATTTATATACTTTTTAATGTCTATTAGAAAAATAGTAATATTTAAGTTAATCTACTCACTAATGTGAGTGAACATATGTATGCTTTGGATTCATTGTATTTTATGATGGATGCTCGCTATACTTCTGTGACTGTCACTTGGATACCTTGTTCTTGTTTTTTTGCACCGGTGAGTTGATTTTGGTTATGCTTTGCTTATAACCCATTTTTCCCTTAAATACCTCACCTTCATCAATGTCCCATAATGTTTATTGCACTTTTTTAATTTAAAGAAAAAAACAATGGCTAAAACCCGTCCTTGATTATTTTTTAAAAAGTCTTGAATTCAAAATCACCAAACAAGTAGACACCCTGTAGTGTGATTGGTACAGCCGAAGGTAACCCGTTTCTCGTACGGGAGCCTTTTGGCGAATGCGTCGAATCCCTCCGAGGTGGCCATGATTAGTGCCCTTCGGACACTTGATGGCACGTTGGTGAGTGTGACGCCGCACTCTATCTACCATGAACTTCGTGAAAGGAGCATTTTATGCTACGAAACTAGTGGACTACTCCATAGATGACATCACCTTAGAGTTGGCCGACAATGGAGCGGTCAAGGTCGAATGTGTGATGAGAAAACCGGAAGGGACTTCGAGACCCCGTCCCCCTCCCTCCGTACATTCTTCGTCACGTTCGAATGCGACAAGCTCCCTGAGTCGGTGTATGCCGGTTGGTATCGCTACCGAGTGAAGGCATTCGTGCCACTACCGTGGAGATGCTACTACTGTCACCGCTTCAGCCATACTAATCTCTCCTGTAGACGCGCAAAGTCGGAGTTACCCGAAATCTGTTTAAGTTGCTCCAAGGCTGGACACAATAATTCCAAATCGTGTGTGGCCAAGTGTTGCTATTACGGAGAGCCGCACCCCGCTTCTTCGAAGCAATGTGGTGCGTATCTCCTTGAGAAGGAAATCCTGGCCGTTCAAGCTCAGGACTTGGTCCTGGCGCACCCGGCGCTGCCTGGTACATCCTAAGCCTCACTATTAAGAAAGACACCCTCCAGGCCTACTAGTAGGGTCGTTTCCACGCCCATTCGAAACCCTTTTGTTGATTCTACCCACCCCGGGCGCACCCCTGGTACAGCTCCAGCTAAAACCAGGGCTCCCCTCCGTTGCCCCAGCGTGACTGTATCCCGTAAGGAGAAACGGCCACGCGCCTCCACCGAGTGGTTAGACTCACAGGAGGCAACACCCCTGAAGTTGGTCGCCAGGCCAGCTTCCGGGGTTCCTTAAGCTGCCCCCCAAAATGAGGACAGCAATAAAGGAGCTTCGGCTCCTTCGCCCACACCCAAAAGATGGACCTCGGGCTCCGAAGCCCCCACGCCCATCTAAGTTTTCGAGACGAAGATAGGAAAAGACTCATGGCGAGCCCAACCTCCCCCGATAAGTCCTCGAAGGCGACAGCGTCTTCAGCGCATTGTCCGGCCAACAGCGCCCGGAGTTCTGCCTCCGGGAAGCGTACGGCCATTACCGTGAGAGTCTTCTCTTCGAAGAGGGCCCACGCATCTCCTACGAGCTAGGCCTTCAGCGCATATTCGTTCTCAATGGAATTCCCGCGGACTCGGGGACAACTGGAATGAGCTGCGGAGGCTCGTCTCGTCCTGTTCCTCGTTAGCTATCTTTTTTGGAAGAGACCATGCTGGGTACGTGCCCCATGCCCACCCTCCCGGGGTATAAGGGTTTTGCGACCCCACCACCACGGGATGGGGGACGGGCAGGAGGATGGGCTCTTTACACCCGGCATGATGTCTCTGTTCTTCCTCATGCTTTAGATACCTCCTTTCAGGCAGTAGCTGTGCAGCTGCACCTGGATATGAGGTATACTGTTATTTTCGCGTACATTCCACCCTCAGCCGAGTTCGATGCGGGGGACTTCCGCCGCGTCGTGGCACGGTTGCCCAGGCCCTCTTCCTTGCTCGGAGATCTGAACCGTAGACAGTCCCTCTGGGAAGACTACCCGATTAATCCCCAGGGTCAAGTCCTTGCTGACCTGATCGACGAGCTAGAGATGTCATAAATGTGGATGAGTTTACGCATCACTAACCAAGAACCGCTTCATTTTCTTGTCTTGATCTATCTTTGTGCTCTCCAGATGCACAGCCTGATTTGGGGTGGGGGGTGGTCGATGACCTCCATAGTAGTGATCACTTTCCCATTCAAATATTTTCTGGGCCCGTGCCGCCCGAGAGCCCGCCCCGATGGTGCTTGGCGCGGTAGTCCTCATTTCAGGAAATTCCTGATGTCTCTCTCTCAGTCGAGGAGTTTAGGTCGGTTGATGAGGCCGTTGAGTTCTCCGGCAACCTCATTGCCGTGGGCCTAAATACTATTCCTAGAACTTCTGGCCGTTTTGCACGCCGACTACTCCCGTGGTGGTCAGCCGAGTGTGAAACGTCCCTCAACAGAAACGTTATGCCTATAAGCGCCGCCCGAACGATTTCACTGTCGGTGAATTTCGGTGGGCTAGGGCTAGGTTCCGGTATATTTCGAAGCACGCCCGTCGCTCTTCTTGGCGGGTATACGTGTCTTGACTTAACGGGAAGACCCATCTAGCAAAGATGTGGAAGCGAGTCAAAAGGATTCGGGGCAAGTTCTCGCAGGACTCGACTCCCCGTTTTCTCAGGAGAATGGGACCGCAATCTCAGACTCCGCGTCCATGGCGGAATCCTTCACGACTGCTATCTCCGCATTTTCTAGCCGGGATGCTGCTCTGTCACCATTCAATGCGCGTCGTGATGTTGCGGAAGGCCGCCGACTGGACTTTACCTCCAGAGGCGGAGAACCGTTCAACGACAGGCCAACTTTAAGTGAGTTGCGTTCTGCTTTCGCCTCGTGCGCAGACATTGCCCCTGGTCCGGGCGATGTCCCGTACGCCATGCTTGGACACTTGGGTGGGCGAGGCATGGCCTTTCTTTTAGCTTTGTTTAACAGGATCTGGTTAGAGGGTATTGTCCCAGATTCCTGGCAAATTACTACTGTCCTCGCTTTTCGCAGCCGGTTTCTTCCCAATCTCTCTAACCTCTCGCATGTGCAAATTGATGGAGAAATTGGTAAATGTTAGATTAGCGTTTTTTTGGACAGCGGAGGCCATCTGTGTTCTGCACAGTGCGGCTTCCGCAAGTTTCACTCCACGTCGGATGCTCTGCTCAGACTAGAAAATGCCCTCTGCGAAGCTTTCCTAGGTAGACACCACTACGTCAAGGTGTTTTTCGATCTGGGAAGGCCTATGATACCGCATGGCGATACGGTATCCTGGAGACTCTACACACGATGGGAGCGAGGGGACGCCTCCCAGTCTTTATATCTGAATTTTTGCGAGATCGTCGATTCCGCGTGCGGTTGGGGGGAGCTCTCTCCGGCCCAAAGGAGCAGGAAGAGGGTGTCCCGCAGGGAAGTTTCCTCAGTGTCACACTCTTTGCCCTGAGCATCAATTGCATCACCTCGGTGCTGTCGGAAGACGTTCTCGCTACGCTCTACGTGGACCACCTTTCGATCTTTTGGCGCGGCCCAGATGCCAACTCTGGAGCGTCGACTCTAAAAGGCATTGAACCGCATCTTTTGCTATGCGGAAGCGCACAGGCTTTGCTTTTCCATTGCCAAGATTAATGTGATGCACTTTTGCCGCAATCCACGGCTCCACCCTGACCCAGACTTGTTTCAATGCGGTGCGCCTGGAAGTGGTGGACTCACACCGTTTCCTTGGTCATGTATTTGACCGACACCTCACCTGGGAGGCTCATATTCGCAGCCTAGGGTCTTTTCTACCTGCGCCATCGATATTCTTCGTTCCCTGACGTTCAGCACCTGGGGAGTTGTTAGGGCTACTCCCTTACGTTTTATCGATTCTTTGTTCGTTCGAAGCTCGACTACGGATGCAAGTTTTATGCATCTGCAGCCGAGCAGGTATTGCCGGCCGAGGTATACCTCTCGGCCCGGTGGCGCCCTTGATTCTGCCCGGGACGCCACCATTGAGGGTACCACCTTTGACCATTTATCGCCTCGCCTCTGCTCCCAAAGCTTCCAGAGCGCCGGGAGTATTGCGTTCGTCCTTTTTGGAACACACTTCGTGTCATACTGGAACCGTGTCAGTATATACGGAGGGCTCCAAGTTCCAAGAGGGGATTGGTTTCCACGCCGTATCCCCTCTGTTGTAAGTCAGCAGGGCTCTGCCAGTCGCTGCCTCTGTCTTCACAGCCGATCTGGTTGCAATACACCGTTCGGTATTGGAGATTACTCGACGTGCCCGGTTCGGAGACCGGATTGTGATCTATAGCCACTCACAAAGTGCCCTGAGTGCTCTCGGGGCATTGGAATCTTCGCATTCTCTGGTTTGCGATATCCGTAATGCCACGGTTTTAGCGAGCCGGGTGGATGTTGAGATCATCTTCTGCCGGGTTCCTCGATATGTAGGAATTGCGCGGAATGAGGGCGCCAAAGAGTCCGCGAGGACTGGGCGACCAGACCAGCGTTTCGCTCTTCCTCACCCCGATTACATGGAGGGAATACGGGCTGGTCTCCTGTCTACATGGTAAAGATGATGTGAGACGTTCGAGGGGCACCTAAAGTTGCGTGCCATTGCGCCACGACGGTTCCCATGCACATACCCCCCAATGCCGTGACGGCTTCAGGTTGCTTTCTGTCGTCTCCGAACTGGACGCACCACCATTTGTTGGAACGCTCGCCTGCGACTACTGCGTTATCCCCCAGATTGTTCGGCACATTCTTATTGAATGTCCCAGTCTGGGCGATCTTCGCGCACGCTACCTGTCCTGTTCACGGAATGAGTGGGGTCGCTATCTCTTGGCCCTTGTCCTCGGGCAGTGATGTTTCGTGCACACTGAGTTGTTTACTTTGACTTTTTGGAGCAGGCTGGCCTCCACCTTATTTAACTGTTGTTTGTTGTTATTTCCTTGTAGGTCGCACGTTCCTGCGCCGGGTTGAGGTTTCCCCCCCCTCCGACGTCGTAGCGTGCTTACTATTTGTTGCCCTTTTCCTTTTATTGTTGATATTGTTTTTTCTTTTATTTTACATTAGTTTTAATGTAGCGTAGTACTGGGCTGTCGTGAGTACGGCGACTTATGCCCAATTAGACAGTCGCCAGATGGCCCCTTAATTGCGGTGAGAGACCATCGATTACGTCGGGCCTTTCATTCTAGATTACCTGGAGTTTTTGAGCCTGCAGGCTTCAGGTGGAGTGGGAAAAAGACTCGCATAGCAAGCCCAGCCTCCCTCGATAAGTCCTTGTAGGCTACAGCGCTCTCAGCATCTTTTAAAGACTACAGCGCCCGGTGTTCTGGCTCTTGGAAGCGTAGGTCCATTCCCGTGAAAGTCTTCTCTTTAAATATAGACCTCGCATCATCTCCGAGGTAGTCCTTGAGGGCATATTCCTTCAATGCAATTGCCGTGGTCTCTTGGCCAAATGGGAGGAGCGGAACTGTGGAGGCTTGTCTTCTCTTGTTCCCCTGCCCACCCTCCTTGGTGTAAGTGTTTTGCGACCCCACCACTAAAGGATTGAAGTCGGGCAAGAGAATGCGCGACTTACACCCGGTATTATGTCTCCGTTCTTATATTTGTTAGAAATACCTCCTTTCTGGTATTGACTGCAGATACTCCTGGGCAGGTATACTGTTATTTCTGCGTACATTCCACCGTCAGTCTACTTCGACGCGGGGATCGTCCGCCACGTCGTGGCACGGTTGCCGCGGCCCTTTAGGGTGCTCGGCGATTTGAACAGTAGACACCTCCTCTGCAGAACTACACGGCCAATCCCAGGTGTCAGCTTCTTTTCGACCTGATCGATGAGCTGGAGATAGGTGTCCCTAAATGTGGATGAGTTTACACATCACTGCCTGAGAACCATTTCATTTTTCTGTCTCGATCTGCCCCTGTCCTCTCCGGATGTACAGCCTGATTTTGGATTGGAGCTGGTATTGACCACGTTTCATTCAACTATCATTTCTGGGCCGCTGCCGCCTGAAAACACCCCTCTGCACTGCTTGAAACGATCATGGTGCTTCACATTTCAAGAAATGACCTAAGCTCTTTGGGTGTAGGGCTAAGAAACTCTGAGAGTTTGGTGTACCACTTGGGCCCGTGGCTCCTCTGGTTGTACCAAGGGTGCCACCTTTGACTATTTCATCACGCTTATGTATCCACACCGCCGGAAGTATTGCGTTCGACCTTTTTGGTGCACACACTTCGTGGCACACTAGATCCGTGCCAGTGTACATGGATGGCTCCAAGTCCCAGGTGTTGGCCTCGTCGTCTTCCAGGCCGCATCCCCTTTGTTTGAAATCAGCGTGGCTCTACCAGGCGCTGCGTCTCTTCGCTGCCGAGCTTTTTGTAAAACACCGCTCGGCTACGGAGACCGAATTGTGATCTTTAGCGACTCACAAAGCGCCCAATATCCCTATTTTCCGGTTCATGGTATTTGTGACTACACGGTGGTCGCGCGCCGGGTGGGTGTGAAGATTTCCTACCCTTTTTTCGACTTGTGCGAATGGGAGACAGACCAGCGTTTCGCTCTTCCTCCACACTGACTACATGGCAGGAATTAGGTCAGCCCTCATCGCTGCCGGGCAACACACTCGCAGGACGCACTGCCAGTTGATGGAGCACTTCCCTACACCTTACTGCGACGACTGCGTTGTCCCCCAAACTGTATGCCACATTCTTGTTGAATGTCCCAGTATGAGTGATCTCGTGTGTTTCCTTTTTGCTTCTTGTTTTTTTATACTATTTATAATCGGACTTAGCATTAGTCTGTAAAGTGATTGCACCGACTTCTGCCCTTTGAGTGATTTGCAATAGACGCTATATAAAAAAAAATGCTGTGGCTACCCATACGCTGGAGCTTAGTTTAAAGTGAGTTCTGAAAATTGGGATCGGGCAGGAGGGCACATTTATAGCTGCCAGTTTTCATTTGATGGTACCCCCTTCCTCCACACACACACATGACATCCAACTCTGCAATTATTTTTTCCCTCCAATAGAAATTGAAAAAGTACTTGGATGATATGCGGAAGACCTTTAATAGTGTGGTGGCATTGCGTCCCACAGGTTGGGAACATTCCTGTGCCATCAGTGATCTCGAAGACATAAACACACAGCAGTTGGATAACGTCTACATCTACGGTTAGTTCTTAAACTAATTACTACTACAGTTTTAACTCCATTTGCATTCAGACGGTAGATAGTTGTTAGTTCTATATTTTCTTTTGTCCCAACATCCTAGGTTTCTATACTACTTTTTATTCCTACCTTTACGTTATTCTTTCCTTTTCAAACTTTATTTTTTTATGCTCACTACAGGGCTTTTTTCTTCAGTCAAACTTGATTTTTTTAAGGCTCACTACAACCTGTAATTTTTTTTATTTTAGTCTAACTTGATTTTTTATGCTCACTACAGAGGCTATTTTTTATTTTAGTCAAACTTGAGTTTTATGCTCGCTACAGGGCCTTTTTTTTTTTTTACTAAATTTGCAATTTTAGTCAAACTTGAGTTTTATGCTCACTACAGGGCCTTATTTTTTTTTTATTTTGGACTAAATTTGTAATTTTAGTCAATTATTTTTTTTTTTGCCAACCCTGGTTATTAAGAGGGTATAACAAAGTCAAACAGCACTTATGATCCTTTCAATCTGAAGGGCCAACTTAACACTACTTTAAAGCATTTAAACCCCTATTTCCCCCGTAGTTAAGTCTATGCATGCGTGAGAAAGAGCGAGTCAAAACAGGCATATGAAGAAATAATAAAAAAAAAAAAAAAATTGGAAAGAAAAAAGATTGATACAGCCTGATCAACCCTAATTTTTCAGGGTCTGGAGGGTGCATTAGAAACCTCTGGGAACAAATTAGTGCAGGTACTAAAAATGACAAATCCTCCCCACCCACATACTTCCCTAATTTGGCATAGGCCAAAAATTATCCGCTGGCAACTGCTCGATGATGCGCACTTAAAAACAAAACAAAAACGCCATCGGACTTATGCAGACCGAAGCCAAACTGATATAGAGTGTTAGAAGGGAGGGGGGGGGGAGAAATTAAGCAGTTTTCCTAAATTCTAGCATATCGGCCCCACGATGTCCACTATACCCTCACCCACTCTCGGGTGAGGTCGAGGAACACGCTCACATCATCAGGCCTGTTCCTCCCTCTGCGACCATACGCATGCATGCCGGAGATCCCGCTCTATTGTATTAATAATCCCATGAAAAATGTTTATTTGGGTTGGGGGACCCTCTGTCCTCGACATGCCCAAAAGTGTTTGGGTGTTAGTGTAAACCTGTAGTAAAGTGGATTGAAACTTCATCGATGCCCTATTAATCACACTGGCACCCATTATTTTGTCCATTTTATACGCTCATTCGTCTCACCACTTTGCTATAGCTCTTTTTAGGTTGGGTTAGATTGGTCTATTGTGTACAGTCATTTGCTTGGGGTGGATGGGGAACTTTCCCCCAGGGGTGCCCGATGCAGAAGGAAGGTGTCTACTCATTGCTATAGCAACCGCCTACCGTCACTGTGTACAGTGCAGTTTTCCTTAATACTTAGGTGTTGCTTACTTTGTAGGTATTCCGTACTCGGAGCACTCAAGCTATGGCGAGTTGCAGCGCTTTGTGAAATTCACACAACCCGAGAAGATAATTCCGACAGTGAATAACGAGAGCATCTTCAAACGCCACAGGATGGAGGCCATCTTCACTAAATGGCTCCCAAAGAAGATCTTTCCGCCCGCGTCCCGCGGTCGGAAAGATCTTCTGAACGTCACTTGTCCTCCTGACCAAATTGAGTAGGGTCGAGTGGGTTTTATTATCTGCTTGGGTAAATTTGTCCGCGCGAATTGATCGCCATTCCCTTCGTTGCCAAACTATTTTGCCACTTCAATTGGGGGGAGTTACGATGCAATGACTTTTGAAGATATATTTGTCAGTATAACTTATCGGAGTAGGGACCTTATAGAACTAGTTTAAATTGTTTCTTGCTGTATGATTTGAGTAATTATGGATTTAAATTATATATTATATCTGCTTATTGATCTATTCAAGTCAATTTGTTGATATATTCCCCCCGAGTTTAATTGGATGGAGAGAGTAATTGTCTTATGTTCTCATATCCTGCTCATTCAAACAAAGTTCTGGATTTGGAGACTTCAAAATGTGAAACTATAAATTTTATAATGTAATATTTTTACCCCCCCTCCACGCTCGCAGTGTTTCCAGTAGAATTTTACTACACCTCCCTCTTCGACCTTAATAATTTATGGTTTCCTCCTGTTCCCCTTTTTTCTTTCTCAAGTGTGATTGATTGCGACTGAGTGTATCTGTGTGGTCGGTTGTAGTGTTTGAAATATATGTGTGGGTGTGAGTGCGTGTTTTAGGTTTAAGTTCGGATTTCTGCAGTCTCAATGCACCGGTCCTGCTTCACCGGGTTGCGTCGTTCCATACCTGAAACGCGCCTAGTTGGATGTTGTGGATGCCCGAGCAGCAGCTGCCTAGCGCGATGGTCTTTGCGCGTTCGAAGGGAAAATCCCGAAGCCCCCCTCCCCCTTTTTAAAACGACAGTGCTGGTTGAAGAGTGCACTGGTCCCTCTCCCCCTCCGAGCCCGCATAGGTGGGTTCCGTTCTCCGCGAGACTGCCCATCCCCCCCATCCTAAATAATATATGGAGAAAATAAACCAAAAACTATTTCGCAGAAGTTTTCGACTTCTGTTCTTCTTCCGCTTCTCTCGCGCGTCAGATCCGTTTTCCTCAAAGGTTGACTGACTTGGACTACCACCGCTTTTTGGTCCTTCGAACCAAATCCGATATTTCCTTCTCTAAACAATATTTTTGATGTCGGTGAAGATTTTGCTGAACGGTGCGGCGAACCGTGCTGAATGTTGTCCTGTAACGATATACCCTGGTAGTAGAGGTCACTTCTTGCCCCAACATGATTCTGTCCAAGCCCTCTAACTTGCTCGCTTTGAGATTTCTCTCATCTCACCCAACCTTTAGCACTGTGAAGGGTGTTATCCTTTCTAATGGGCGTGACCTTCTTAAGATGCTTCAGTCAAAGCTGGCTAGCCAGCCGATCATTGACTTTTATATACCACAACGAACAGTTGGTGGGATCCGGGTGAACACACCACAGATGTTCCTAACGTTTGATCGTCGCGATCTCCCAAAAGCATATTAAGGCGAGTTACTTACCAGTCAAACCCTATTTATCCAATCAGAGACGCTGCTTTAATTGCCTTATGTTTGATCTTGTAAGCACTGCCTTCCACCACCCCCTTGCATGCGTGGATTGCGTCCAGGCCTACCATGGTGATTCCTGCTACCATCCTCGCCGATTACCAACTGTGGAGAGTACCATTTGGCATCTTCAAAGTGTAGCATATTTTTCTTTAAAAAAGACGCCTTAGCTGTCCGTGATTCTGTTAAAGTAAATATGCGGGAGGCCCGTCGAATAGTCCGGGAGAAACGCATCTCCCGCAGAGTCAGGTTCTCCGATGTCCTATGCATGGCAGCGTACTCTGGTCCCGCTCGCCCACGTATCCCGTATACGACCTCATCTGTTCCGCCTGCGTCACGGGATGCAGCAACACCGCCTTCTGTTGTAGCACCCTCGTCTTCTACCCTGAGCCAAGTTTGGTCTCCTTGTATACCCCATTCCTCTCCTCCCTTTACTTCCCCTGCGCCGCAATAACGAGAGCCCTGACGTAATTATAACCGAGGACTCATGACCCAAGGGTAAGGCTTCTCTTGACTCTTCCCCTCCCTCTAGAAAGCTAACTTACAAAAAGGGGCGGGCAATCAACCTCTACAAAAACTCCACCTCAGGTGAGGTATACCGTATTCCATACTCTCTTTACCCTACCCTTGTTCCTTCGCCACTTGTAACTAACTTCCGACTTACCTTTAGGCGGAGGTTGTGTATCCTTCACCCATAGTGATATACCCCGACTCCCTAAAGGTAAAGATGCCCCGAGCCTCCTTTATCTATACCATTTCCTTCCGATCACGACCATACCCCATCTCCCTTTCCCGTTAGCCCCTGAAACCCTCCATAACTACAACTTCCGACCATCCTTTACACCCGTGCTCCACCCCGGCACGGACTTGTTACTAAACGTGGTTCGCCTAGAGGTCGTAAATTCGCATAGTTTCTTTGGTCTTGTTTTCGATTGACGTCTCACATGGGAGGCTCAATTTCGCATCCTTAAGGCCTCTTGTACGCGCACCATGGACATTCTTCGTTCTGTGACCTTCAGTATCTCGGGTGCTAATACGGCTACTGCTTTGCTTTTCTATCGCTCCTTTGTTCGTTCGAAGCTTAACTACGGATGCCCCCTCCCTCTCTGGGATCTTTTCTTCGGGGGTTGTTCCCAGAGAGGCTCTGGCCTTCTCGTGGCGAGGAGGGTCAACCCTGGGGCCCCTTAGGGGCAATTGCGGGGAATGAGTGCACCGATAAAGGCGCTGAGAATTGTGAGGACTGGTCAACTAGAACAGCGTTTGGCTCTTCCTCACACCCCGACATGGCCTGCTATTGCGCCGAGACTGTTCACACGGAACTACCCACATTGCCACGTCGGTTTCAGCTCTCTTTCTGTCATCTTCGAAATGGGCACACTCAGGATGCAACGTCATTTGATGAAGCCCTCGCTCGCATTTTATTGCGATGACAGCCTTGTCCCCCAGACTGTTCGGCACATTCTAGCTGAATGTCTGTTTTGGTGATCTTCGCGGACGTTACCTGCACTGGTATCGGAATGAGCGGGGTATCTACCGTTTCTCCCTTATACTCTGTACATGTACATAGACTTGTGGACTATCTGCTTTTCGAGGAGGCTCCTTCATTTTAATGGCGTCTGGCCTCTCCCCCGACGCCGGAACGTGCTTTATTGTTTGTGTTCTTAGCGAATTTTAGGATGGCCTAGTACTACGCAAGAATTTTAATTACGGCGTCTTATGCCCTTGAAGGGAGTCGCAACATGGGGAATTAAAAAAAAAACTTCGCTCTTCTCATTGTTATCGCAGTCCCGTTTTTTTCTCTTATGTAATTATGCCTTTTTAATTAACTCGAAATTTAAATGTTAGTTTGTACGTTTTTTCCCCCTCTTTGGTGCGGAGCAATACGCCTCCCCCCGCCCCTAACTTAGTTTTCGTTAGGCTATGCCGGGTCATGTCATTTGTTTATTGCCCCGGGGCAATCATTTTTATCGTTTATTTTAACTTTAGCACTTTTTGTATTTTAGGGCCTCGTACCCTTTTATGCTTTTCAGCTCACTAGTCTTCTTAGATTTTAGAGTTGTATACTCTGCTTCAAATTATAAGATAAAATATTTTTATTCATTGCCAATATACTTGATAAAATTTTATTGTACTCTTAATTTTTTTAGACACCACCCCCCAGATTAGTTTGGGGATCATAGTTATATTTTAAATAAATGTTTACTTTTTATATAACATATTTTGTTTCCCATAATCAGGGTGTATGTTATATGTAGCATGTGCACGAGCAGCTCTATTGTATGGTGCTGAAAATTGGCCCTTAACAGAAAGACTGAAGAGTGTGTTGAGAGGATGTGATTAACGTATGCTGAGATATATGGCTGGTGTGAGATGGCAGGATCGCATCGGGAGCTCTGAAGATGTGGACCCGTGGAGCTGGAGTCTGAGCTGCGACTGAGGAGACTCAGATGGTTTGATCACGTGGAGAGATCAGAGGAGGAATGCAACCTGAGTGAGGCTATGCATATGCGAGTGGAAGGCCACCAGGAAGACACAGAAAAACTTGGAGTGACTGTGTTGTGGAAGATATGAGAGGACTGGGACTTACGGAGGAAGATGCTCAGGACCGAAGTCGGTGGAGAATTCATACGACCCTCCAACCCTGCAGAAGCGTCACCAAGAGGATGAAAAACGAAGATAAGGGTAACAAAGGCTATTTGGTTAAACCGATCTTGAACTCGGATGAGTGAAGGTTTTTTTTTTAAGTGTGATTGATACATTTTTAAGTTGTGAATGAGAGTGGTACTGATGAAGGAATCTGATTGCAGTGGTTTGAATGGGCAAGAAAGTTTGTGGCCATCAGATCGCTCGTGGCGGGCGGACTCTTGCTTTTTCTTTTTTTTTTTCCTGCGAACTAGGATTTTACCCCGCCCAATCCTCCTGCTATCCCTTTTTGTTATACTTCAGTGTGTATGTTGCTTTGGTGTCTTCTTTTCTTGCTGCCTCCCCCTTGTGCACCCCCCCGTCAGGAAAGTAAACCACCCGAGTTGCGACCTTAAGATGGCAACACTTCTTTGGTGGTAAGGTTTGTTGGCAAATGGGAGGGCAGTTGGCTCCGCCTGGTTACTCGGTTGGTCCATCGAGGGATTTGACCCCTGTTGGCTTAGTCAATAGGCACCTTCGGTCCTGTACTAACGTCAAGTCACCTTCGAGAACTTATCGGGGAAGGTAAGGCTCGCTGTGCGAGTTTTTTCCTCCCTCCGCCTCGAAACCTTAGGCATGCGGGGGCCCTCCATTGGAGGGAGGATCCACAGTCTTCTAGTGCTGTCCTCCTTTCGGCGAGCTGTTTTAAGAACTCAGGAAGACGACCTCACGACCAACTTCAGGGGTGTTGCCTCCTGTGAGTCTAACGACTCGGTGGAAACGCGCGGCTCTTTCGCCTTACGGAAAATGGTCACGCTGGGTGAACGAGGGTGGCTGGTTTTAACCGAGGCTGGGTATAAGCCCAAAGTGCCACCAGCTTTAGCAGGGGAGCGCCCGGGGTGGGTAGAACACGCAGAAGGGATCCGAATGGGAGCGAAAACGACCGTGCTCGTGGGCCATAAAACGTCACAGGCAGCGACGGGCGCGCAAGGACCAAGTCCTTAACCTCGCGAAATGCGAGACGATCCTGGCCTCAACGGCCAGGATTTCTTTCTCAAGGAGATACGAAACACATTGCTTCGAAGAAGCGGGCAGCGGCTCTCCGCAATTGAGACACTTGGCCACACACGACTTGGACTTATCGTGTGCGGCCTTGGAGCAACTTACATACAATTCGTGTAACCACGACTTTGCACGTCTACAGGAGTGATTCGTATGGAAGAAGCGGTGGCAGTGGCACAAATCCCTCACGCAGTAACGATACCAACCGGCACCCATCTAGAGGACCCTTCCAGTTTTCTCATCACACGTTCGACCTTGACCTGCCATAGTCGGCGAGCTCTAAGGTGATGTCATCTATGGAGTAGTGCAAGAGTTCTCTTGCATAAACCACTCCTTTCACGAAATTCAGGGTAGAGTGCGGCGTCACTCACAGGCATGTTATCAAGTGACCGGACACTAATCATGGCCGCCTCGGAGGTATTCGACGCATTCGCCAGAAGGCTCCCGTCCGACAAACGGGTCACCTTCAGCTCTCTACCAATCACGCTAGCTAGTGCTCTCCTCTGATGTATGATGTTGCCCTTGGCCAACATGACATCAGTGGAGTGAATAACCAGAATGCGTTTGATGTCAGCGGGCTCGAAAACGCAAGGTAATTTCTGAATGAGGCGCCCCGACGTAATCGAGGCTCTGCTCTCGGGGACGGACGTACCGATCTTGACTTAGCCACTAAGTGAAACGACAGAGGACACGTCCTTTGCCGTGGCTCCAGCGGAGAGAGAGAAGCCCTGACTGTTTTTCGTCTTTGTTTCTTTTCCTTTTAGGAGAGGACGGTCAGGAATGAACCCACTCCTATCGTCCGCCAGAAGAAGCCCTTAGGCCGGATGGACCGGCCTCAGCAAAATCCTTTTCTGAAATGGAGAAGATCTTGGCTATCACAGGGGCACCAGCCTGGGAAGGAGATCCCTCCCATCCTTGTGAGGCCTCGGGGACCCGAGCGGTCTGAGGAGAAGCTTTCACAGGGACGGACTCGGGTTCTGTGCTTGGCATCGAGCCCAAGTTCGACCCTATGGAAGATCCTACCATCTGCAGCTTGGTCACCTCAGGGACCATGTCCATCTCACGATGGGAGGGGGGACTTCATGTGGCCATCCCCCTCCAAGACATCGCGGATCCCATTCGAGGTTCCTTTTTTATCGTCTAATACCGGCATCCGTCGGGGAAGAGAAGAGGGGTGGGGGCAGGTACACTTGACCCCCTTTGAACTGGTCAAGCATGGAAGCAGCATATTAAGGGTCTCTGGCGCTGTTATCCCTTGTTCTCCTAAAGAGGTTGGCCCTATCGACCAGCTCTCACCGGAAGCAGTTAATTATGGGCCGCCTGCCTGCTTTATTGGCAGTCCCCTGTGAAATTAAAGTGGGGACTGCCACTGGAAAGAGGGGTACAGAGAAGGGGGTTAAGGGGAGTCCCCCAATGCCAGGAGGCTTACTCCTAAGAGAGGAGTAAGCCTCCTTTGCGGTCAAAGAAGTTTGGAGGGCCCCTAAGAAAGCACATTAGGGGAGGGGGGGACTTTTTCTGTTGTGGAGCTGCTCCGACGATGGTAGAGGGCAGGTAAAGGGCGGGTATATTTGAAAAATCTCATCATTAGGGATGGTGACCCTATTATTTTGACGGGTTGCAAACGTTAATCACCCCACGCAGTTAGCCCGCTCTGAGAAGGGTGAATAGGGGACGGCAAAGCCAGCTGACGCCATTCAAGACCACTCCTCCCGCCGAGTGGCCAGACAGCTCATATGCATGGCGGCGCCACCCCTTGGGCTGGGTGTAAAATCGATACACCGAGAAAGGAGAAAGAAAGGGTACGTGAGGAAGGCGAGAGTGCGGGTGGGCTGGTAACCTGCGTTTTAATAATGCCATTAATGCATCAATGATATTGAATCAGATAGGGTAACTCACTGGCCTCATCTAACACTACAAATTTTATCTCAGAAAAAAAGGACGCTATAGCAGGATAAGCTCGTCACCCAGCTGCCTAAATGAGCGACACACTAGAAGGTCTGTAATAAAAGACTTGAATAAGGCCCAAGCATTTGCTATGAAACCTCCATTCCTTCAATTTCCCGTTCTATGTCTTCAACATCATCATCGTCTTCTTCTTCCTCTTCGATCTCTTCGTCTTCCTCCTCATCGACAACGTCCTTAAGCTCTTCTAGAAGCTCCTTCATGTGCTCGATGATGCCAAGGTCGTCAGATGGCGTAGACTTGTGCAGCTGAAATGATTGGACAGAAAGGCTTGCTTATTTTTTAATCTCCCTTATGGCAACAGACAGCAAGAGCAGAGGCGCAATTATAAAAGACTATTTTTTAAGCTACGTTAAAACTAAACAAGAATAAAACCACTACAAAAAAAGACTAACAAACCAAAGCACCTCAAATAGAGAAGAACGGGAAAAGAGGTACGCTAAGGCGTTCGAGAGAGATCAACTCCATCAGGGGCGATAGCACGCAACATTAACTTTCCATCGGCCGTCCTTCATCTTCTTTGCCAGGCCTTAGGGTATGACTAGGGTCTCTCGGTAGCACTAGCAGAGTAGCGTCGAGAACGGTTAAGGATGCAGTGAGAGCCGTTGGTGAATGAGACGCAATGCACTGTATACGGCGCAGAGGAAGTGCCAGCCAGCTACACGGCATCAACAAGTAGGCTTTCGATGGGGGATGTGCAGAAGGCACCGGTCGTCAGGCGGAACCGGTGTGGTGGATCGAGTCCACCTTCGGCAATTCACGGTGGGCTGCAGATGCGTAAAACTCTCATCCGTAGTCAAGCTTCGAACAATTTTTTTTGGAGAGAGAGCGCTCATCTGACGACTGCCTACTAGGTACTAAGGTAAAAGCCATCGTACTCACGCTTTCGAACAAACAAAAGATCGAGAGAAGAGCAAGGCAGTAGCCCTATCAGCACCCCAGGTGCTGAACGTCATGGAGCGAAGAATGTCCATGGCACGGGTACAAGAGAACCTAACGCTGCGAATATGAGCTTCCTAGGTGAGGTGTCGGTCGAAAACAAGATCACCAAGGAAACTGTACGAATCCACCCTTTGAAGGGGGGCCCGTTAAGGAAAAAGTTCGGCGGCAGAAGTGCAACACCTTAGTCTTGGTCAAGTAAAACCGACAAGTAGACTCTCAATTGGGGACGTGCGGAAGGCATCGGTCGCCAGAAGGAGACCCGGTTTTAGTCGTGAAGGGAACAGTTTGGCTATTGCAAAGTTCGTGGTACTCCTTGGTTTAATATAGATTTATGGCCACTGGATTCTGCTATGCATTGGTCTTTGGAGTCTCTTGTCGATCGTTTACTTGCTGAAGATTTTGTTAACTGCTGTAAGAGGAGTGCGCAGCATTCCGCCCACATAAGAGAAACATATCAGCCACTTTCCTGGTGGTGGGTGGGTGTGATTGTTCATCTGAGGTGTAATTCGAGCTTTATTCGCTCAGCAGGAGGGGCGGGTCCAGGGGGGATCCTGGGCGAATTTAGGTTTCTGAATGTCTACTGAGGCATACGAGCAGCCTCGGATTCCTATTGTATTAGGCATTTTCTTTAGCCTCTCTAAAGTTGAGTGGTTACTTTTCTCGGACGGATACCACCCCATCTTCAAATTAATTGAACTTTTTACTGGATACTGGGTGGGGCTCGGCACAATTTGCACATTTTGATGTGTAAGATTTAGTTGCTTCAGGGTGAGTGAGGCATTTGCAGGGTTGACGCAGGCTGGCACGAAGTACTGCTCCTTGCAATGGAAGGTCTTTAGGGAGTGGTCATAAGTATAGCAGAAATAGTATCTTCTAGTGCTGTATTTAAATTCTCTTGCTAAGAAAGCCATCCTAGTGTTTAGGCAGGATTTCCAGGTCAAACGAATCCAAGTAGGTGTTCATTGGCACTTTCACGGTATTAACCATCCTGTGTACGCTGTGGTGCACTTGGGTGATAAGAGTATTAACCTAATTCTTCAATTAGCTGGACTTGTGTGTATTTAGCGAAGTCTATTTCTATTATTACACCTTTACACATATTAGAGGAGTTGGAGTCACTATTAATTTATCACCTGCCAGGTGTTAGTCTTTTTTTTTTTTTTCCTGCCTGATCTTTTGTTTTAACTTCTAATAAGATGCTTCCGCCTTATTGATGTGAGAGAGGGAGGGGGGAGTGTGAGGGGAAGCTGAAATAATCTTTGGAAATCATTCCTTTGTCTTACCATACAATGGTTCATTATAGGTTAGTTTTAGAGTTTTCAGTTTTATCCAGTCTTTGATGAGCGTGCTGAACTGAATGGGGTTGTGGAGGATTTAATGCTTTGTGTGGGCTTTGTGCCAATTTTAGTCATTTCTGCAGTGGTGAGGTTTGTTGATCAGCATCCTGGGTTGTGGGTTTTCTCTATTAGTCTGGTAGATTAGGGAGAACAACTTGTACTAGATGTTCTACCGTTTCCGTTATCTAGATCTTGTATCCTTTTGGTTCCTCTAGTTGAAGTGGTACTCATTGTAGTTGTAGTAAACGAACTGGGAAGTAAAAGAGATTGAGAGGGAGGAGGGGATGGCCAGTTTATTTTAGTTGGGTTCACAGGTTTTGGAGGGTCTAAATATATAGGATTTGTTAAGTGAGAACCAAATTAACTACTGCCTGTGAATGTTCAGTCTTGCTAGTTTTCATAGGCGAGGGGACTTGAAACCTTAGAAAAAGACAAAGAGCCTGGTTTCCAGCAACTCAGCGATGCCCGTGGCGGAGACAATGGACCGGTTCTAAATGACAGTCAGCATGTAGGGGCAGGGCCCAATGTAGAGGGGCCAGAGACCACCACAAGGGGCCCCTATGGTACCCTAGTGAGAAGGACTTCCCTATGCACACTCGGACCAGGAGAATGTGCTACTCATTGAAGCACCAAGTCTTACGGAGAATGATCCTCTAGGATGTCCTCCAGTGCCATGTCCCAAAGGCAAAAATCGTGCCCTAACAGCAGCTGAGGTGGTGGCGCTGGGTCACAGTGACTGCACACCCAATTGTTTATGGAAAGGTGTGTATGTGTGTAGCCAGCCAAATGGCTGGCGTACATCAAACTTTTTTTATTAGGGTTTTGGAGTGGAATGCCTGGAAAAGACGCTTATGGTTTGAGGGCAAGGAGGCGTACGAGGAGGTGGGTCTCAGAACCAGAAAAAGGTTACGGGGGAGGGGGGGGAGGCATTTAGAGGCAGGTTTGTTTAGAGATAATTGGCGGAATTTGGTACAGGCGGGGAAAACTAGTTGAGCATGGCAAGAATGCTGGGGTGCTGGACAGGAATTTTGATAAGGGGATGGGGAATGAAGAGTAGGCATTTGACCGAGTGAATAACTGTTTTAGAGCCAGGTTTATTTTTTGTTATAGTTTGGGGATGGGAGCCTGTGAATCGTGGGGGACACAATGGTTGATGCCTAATCTGGTGGTCCAATCCCAAGTGAGCAGCATTTGTGGGACTAGTTAGTACCACTTGAAGCCACCCAGTGATGAAATATTCTGCCGTGTGGTGCACCACCATGACTTGGGTGTAAAAGGCCAAGAAAGTTAATATGGGGCAGTAGAAAGGGTGGAATCTAACGAGAGCATCTGCTGAAAGTTTACAAGGAGACATCTGTAACCAAAGTGCAAGGAAGTGAAGATGTATGGAGATATATAGCAGCAGTATCTCAGGATGGGCACACAAATCTCCAGATGTCAGGTACAGCACCCTGCCCCATGGTCATCTGACATCCCCTATGGGGTACACACAAATGTGGGAGGCCAGACCATTCAAGGTGTAGGTACAGCAGGGGCTTTACCTCTGCTATACTACCCCCCCTCCCCTTAGGGCAAAAAGAGTGGGAATTAAGCAGGTGTCAGCTCATCCCAACTAAATGGATGGGGGCAGGGCACAGATCCCACTCTTGACCCCAACCAGGGATGGAAGATTGTCAGCAAAATTAGCCACAGAGCAAGAAAGTTGGAGGTGAACCTTTCCCTATAATGGCCTCAATCTTGGATGGAATCTGGTTGGCATTAGGCCCTTTTTTTATTTTAGGAGCCTATCTGGCGACTACCCACTTGGGCACAAGTCGCCGCACTCACGACAGCCTAACACTAGGCTACTTTAAAATAAGAATAGGCAAAAAACAACAACAATAAAAAAGGGAAAATGGCAAAAAAGGAGGAAGCAAGCTCCGGCGTCGGGGGGGGGGGGGGGGGGGGGGTACCCCCCCCCAACGCAGGAACGTGCGACCTACAAAGAAGACAACAAAAAAAACTAGTTAAATAAAAGGAAGAAGGCCAGCCTCCCCCCTAAAAGTCTATAAGTCCACCAGTTAATGTGCACGAACTCATCCCGAGTACAAGGACAGGATCCCGCCCATCCCGGTACCGGGACAGGTAACGTGCGCGGAGATCGTCCAGACTGGGACATTCAACAAGAATGTGCCGATCAGTGTCGGGGGCAACGCAGTCTTCAAATATTCACAGTAAGGCGCAGGCGAGCGTTCCATCAAATGGAGGTGCGATAGGCGAGTGTGTCCAATTCGGAGACGACAGAAAGCAACCTGAAGCCTTCGCGGCCTTTATGGGTAGGTCCATGGGAACAGTCGCGGCGCAATGGCACGCAACTTTAAGTTCCCTTCGACCGTCTCCCATCTTCTTTGCCAAGCAGCCCGTATTCCTGCCATGTAGTCGGTGTGAAGAAGAGCCAAACGCTGGTCCGGTCGCCGTCCTCGCGGGCTCTTTGGCGCGCTCATTTCCCGCAATTCCAAAATGTCCAGCAAACGAGCAGAAAATAATCTTGACATCCACCAGGCTTGCCAAAACCGTGGGGTCACGGATATTGCAAATCAGGGGATGCGGAGATTCCAATGCCCCGAGAGAACTCAGGGCGCTTTGTGGGTCGCTATAGATCACAATCCGGTCTCCGAACAGGGCACGTCGCGTAATCTCCCGTACCGAGTGGTGTATTGCCACTAGCTCGGCCGTGAAAACAGACGAAGCGCCTGGCAAAGCCCCGCTGACTTCAAACAGAGGGGATACGGCGTGGAAGCTGACCCCTTCTTGGGATTTGGAGCCACCCGTATACACTGGCATGGTTCCAAGTGTGCTGCAAAAAGGTCGATTTTTTTTTTTTAAGAGTTAATCTGGCGATTGCCTACTTGGGCATTAGTCGCCGTATTAAAACTGGCCTAGTTCTAGGCTACTTTAAAATAAAATTAAAGAGACGAAAAAAACACCCCAAAAAGGGGGAAAGGAATCAACCTGGTGCGTCGGGGGGAGGGCCCCCCAGCGCAGGAGCGGCAACCTAAAGGAAAAAAAAAACAAATGCAAAAAACAAAACAAAACAAAAAAACAAACCCTGCTCAAATAATAGGGAGAAGGCCGACCTCACCCCCAAAAGTCAACAAGTCCAGCAGTCAATGTGCACGCACTCGTCCTGAGTACAAGGGACAGGTGGTAGCGACGCCGCCCATCCCGGTATCGGGACAGGTATCGTGCGCGAAGATCACCGAGACTGGGACATTCGACAAGAATGTGCCGAACAGTCTGGGGAACGACGCAGTCGTCGCAATAGGGCGCAGGCGAGCGCTCCATCAAATAGCGATGCGTCACACGAGTGTGTCCGATTCGGAGACGACAGAAAGCGACCTAAAGCCGCCACGAGATTGGGGGATAGATCCATTGGAACAGTCGGGGCGCAATGACACGCAACTTTAAGTTCCCTTCGACCGTCTTCCATCTTCTTTGCCAAGCAGTCCGAAGAGCTCCCGTATTCCTGCCATGTAGTCGGTGTGAGGAAGAGCGAAACGCTGGTCCAGTCGCAGTCTTCGCGGACTCTTTGGCGCCCTCATTCCCCGCAATTCCGACATGTCCAGGAACCCAACAGAAGATAATCTCGACATCTGCCCGGCTCGCCATAACCGTGGCGTCACGGATACCACGAACCAGGGGATGCGGAGATTCCAATGCCCCGAGAGCACTCAGGGCGCTTTGTGAGTCGCTATAGATCACAATTCGGTCTCCGAACCGGGCACGTCGCGTAATCTCCCGTACCGAGTGGTGTATTGCCACCAGCTCGGCCGTGAAGACAGACGCAGCGCCTGGCAAAGCCCCGCTGACTTCAAACAGAGGGGATATGGCGTGGAAGCTGACCCCCTCTTTGAACTTGGAGGCATCCGTATACACTGGCACGGTTCCAGCGTGACACGAGGTGTGCTCCAGAAAGGTCGAACGCAATACTCCCAGCGCCGTACAAGCTTTGGGAGCAGAGGCGTGGCGACAAATAGCCAATTGTGGTACCCTCCAGGGTGGCGTCCTAGGCAGAACCAGGGGCACCACCGGCCCGAGAGCTATATCTAGCTCTCAAAGGAGTTTCCTGGCCCTAAACCCAAAGGGCTTAGGGTATAACTGGCGTCTCTCGGCGGCATAGGCACCATCGAGATCAGCTGCGGATGCAGTGAGAGCTGTTGACGACTGAGGGAGGCGCCGGGCTCGCGCGTACAGGCGAGTGATGCACTGCACGCGGCGTAGAGCGAGTGGCATCTCCCCAGCATCGACCAACAGGCTCTCAATGGGGGAAGTGCGGAAGGCACCGGTCACCAGGCGAAGGCCGGTGTGGTGGATCAAGTCCACCTTCCGCAATAAACGCTCAGCTGCAGATGCATAAAACGCGCATCCGTAGTCGAGCTTCAAACGAACAACGGATGAATAAAAAAGTAAGGCAGTAACCCTATCAGCGCCCCAAGGGCTGAACGTCACGAACGGAGAATATCCGTGGCACGGCTACAAGAGACCCTAAGGCTGCGGATATGAGCCTCCCAAGTGAAGCGTCGGTCAAATACAAGACCAAGGAAACGGTGCGATTCAACCACTTCCAGGCTACTCCATTAAG
Source organism: Ceratothoa steindachneri (assembly GCA_963969495.1). Lineage (NCBI taxonomy): Eukaryota > Metazoa > Arthropoda > Malacostraca > Isopoda > Cymothoidae > Ceratothoa > Ceratothoa steindachneri. The sequence continues at coordinate 78,707,136 of OZ018324.1, read as the reverse complement.
AAACAAGTCTGGGTCAGGGTGGGGCCGTGGATGGTGGCAGAAGTGCACCACCTTAGTCTTGGCCAAAGAAAACCGAAACCTGTGCGCTTCGGCATAGCGAGAGACGCGGTTCAATGCCTGTTGGAGTGACGCTCCAGAGTTGGCATCCGGGCCGCGCCAAAAGAGATCGAAAGGTCGTCCACGTAGAGCGTAGCGAGAACATCTTCCGGAAGCACCGAGGTGATGGCGTTGATGCTCAGGGCAAATAGTGCGACACTGAGTACACTTTCCTTCAGGAGACAGTCTTCCTGCTCCATTTGACCGGAGAGGGCTTCCCTCCTTACCCGTACACAGAATCGATGATCTTGCAAAAATTCAGATATAAACATTGGGAGCCGTCCCCTGGCCCCCATCGGGTGGAAAGTCTCTATGGTACCGTATCGCCATGCGGTATCATAGGCCTTCTCCAGATTGAAAGACACCGTGGCCTAGTGCTGTCTACGAAGGAAGGCCTCACAGATGGCATTTTCCAGTCGGAGCAGAGCATCAGATGTGGAGTGGAACTTGCGGAAGCTCCACTCCACAGAACACAATTGGCCTCCGCTGAAAAGAAAAAAGGCTAATCTAACATTTACCAATTTCTCAATCAACTTGCACAGGCAAGAGGTTAGAGAGACTGGGAGGAAACCGGCCGGAGTAGAGGAATATGCCCTCCAGGCCTAGCTCGGAGGAGATACGGAGGCCCTCTTGAAAGAGAAGACCCTCACGGAAATGGCACTACGCTTCCCGTAGGCAGAACTCTGAAGGCTGTCGCCTTCGAGGACTTATTGGGGGAAGTTACGCTCGCCATGCGAGTCTTTTCCTCCCTCTGCCTCGAAACCTTAGGCGGGCTTCAGAGGTAGGGGACCCTCTTTTTTAGGATCTACAGTCTCCAAGCCACCCAGACCACCACTGGGCGTGGGCGAAGGAGCCGAAGCTCCTTTGTTGCCTGGCGACCAACTTTAGGGGTATTGCCTCCTTTGAGTCTAACAACTCGGTCGAGGCGCTTGGCTGTTTCGCCTTACGGGAAATGGTCACGCTGGGGGAAGAGGGTGGAGCCCTGTTTTTAGCCAGGTTTACTAAGGAAGCGCCCGGGGTGGGAGCATTAGTGCTCCAAATGGGCGTGGAAATGACCATACTCGTATGCCTGGAGGGGCCAGGAGCAGAGGGTGTCTTTTTCAACATTGAGGCATAGGACGTCCAGGGTAGCGTCGGGCGCACCAGGACCAAGTTCTAATCCTTGTGAAATGAGAGACGATCCTAAGCCTGAACAGCCAGGATTTCCTTCTCAAGGAGATACGCAGCACATTGCTTCGAAGTGGGGTGTGGCTCTCCAGAATTAACATACTTGGCCACACACGATTTGGACTTATCGTGTGCGGCCTAGGAGCAACTTACACAGGTTTCGGGTAACCCCGACTTGGCACATCAACAGGAGCGATTGGTATGGCCGAAGCGGTGGTAGTAATAGCACTTCCGCGGCAGTGACACGAATGCCTTCACGCGGTAGCGATATCAACCGGCACGCACCGACTCAGGGAGCTTGTCAGAGTCGAAAGTGACGAAAAGTGCAGGGGTGGGTCCGAGGCCCCTCCCTGTTTTCTCATCACACGCTCGACCTTGACCGCCCCCATGGTTAGCCAACTCTAAGGTGATGTCCTCTATGGAGTAGTCCACAAGTTCCCTCGCATGAACTATTCCTTTCACTAAGTTCATGGTAGAGTGCGGCATCACACTCACAGGCGTGCCATCAAGTGTCCAAAGGACACTAATCATGGCAGCCTCGGAGGGATTTGACGCATTCGGCAAAAAGCTCCCGTCCGAGAAACGGGGCATCTTCGGCTCTCTATAAATCACACAAGCTAAAAGTCTCCTCTGATGGATCATGTTGCCCTTAGCCAACATGCTGCCATCAATGGAGTGAATAACCAGGAAGCGATTGAAGCCAGCAGGCTCGAAAACGCCAGGTAGTCTCTGAATAAGGAATCCCAATGTAATCGAGACTCCACTCTGCACATTAGCTCTTTTAGTCTTAGTCAGGGGCTCTGCACCCAGGGGGGCAGAGGGGCCAGATGTGCCGATCTTGGCTTGGTCACTTACTGAAGTGGCAGCAGACCCATCCTTCCCTGCAGCCCCCACGGATGGAGAGGAGCCCTAAGTCTTTTTCTTTTTAGGAGAGGAGGGTGGGGAATTTAGGCCGGATGGACCGGCCTCTGCAAGGTCCTTCTCCGAGATGGAGACAAGGGGGTGAGGGGTAGCCCCTACACCCATAGGCGAAGGAGAGGAGAAAGCCTCCTCTCACGTTCAAGAGATTTGGAGGGTCCCATGCAAGAGCACAGGTGGGGGGGAAGACCTCCATTTTTGCTCCATCGAACGTGAGGGGGAAAAGGAAAGTTTTATTTGGGGGTTTTACATCATCGGGCATGGGGACCCTATTCTTTCTGCGGGAAGCAAACACTAATCACCCCTTGCAGTGGCCCGCTCTGCGAGGGGTGCGTATGGGGCTGGCAGAGCCAGGTGCCGCCATTTTAGGCCACACCTCCCGCCTGGTGACCTGGCAGCTTCAGCATGGTGGCTCCACCTTGGGCATGGCAAGATAGTGAAGTGAGAAGGAAAAGGGATGTGAGAAGGTATGGGTGGGGATGAATCAGGTTGTTAAAAACCCACCATCTCAAACCAGAGCTCAGGGGTTAGGGAACATTGTCCCCTCCTCCCTCAGGTCCAATCCGGGATAGTTGGCTGAGAAGGTCGGCACGGCGTCCAGGACAGGAAGGCAAATCGCCGTGCCCTTTACGGGGTAGCATTAAGCCAGTAAAATTAGCCACCAGCCAAGAAAGTAGGTGAGAGAAGGTTAAGAAAAAAAGGGGAAAAGTATGGAAGGAGTAAAGCAAAGCCCAGTGAGTTTATGGACTACCAGAGGCTTTGCTCTCATTACACCAAACACCTCCTTGAAATGTTGATGAATTTGATAAAAATTCCAACAAACTTGGTCATTAAATCTATAGACTTCAGAGAACACTGATAAACTTTCTGTACAAATGATTTAATTTCAACTGGATTAAATTGCATTAATAAAAAAATATGAACAAGTCATACCTGCATTGCTGTTTCAAAATGCTGTTTGGCTTCAAACTTCCGACTCCCTTCTAAATACAAGTTCCATCCAAGCAAGTACCATGTGTAGACAACCTAAAATATGGAATAATGAAATATATATTTAAAAGATTTACCTTTAAAGAATACTGATAATTTTTTATTTTGTAGTTGGATATATCCAAAGGGTGTGTTATCATATGCTAATAACTAAAAAACTGAATTTATTAGCTCAAAAAATTGTGATGGCAATTATTTATAAGTATATATTTATATAATCTTGTGGTCCAAATCACGTTAACATCATTTCACCAGCCATCTACTAAGAAACATCCCTCCCACATTGCACACAGGTTGCTCTGGAAAGACCCTGATAGAGTCAGCATACAAAATTAAGCCATACACATAGCTCAATGAACAGAATGATGCAGACATCTGCATTAACTGACAGCTGGAAACAGACATCTCAACATATTCACACCATCCTGACACATACAAATCTTGGGTGATGGGGTCAAGGATGCTAGGTTAATTGAGAGAACCTAAAAAGGACCAATTTAGGAGAAATTGAGAAAAATATCAATTAGGAATGGTGGCAAGATTTGAACTTGGGTTGCTGAGGTCAATTGGGCGTAACACCTTCTTTATCCACTAAGCTATCATCAAGCAGAAGAGTTTAACCAAACTTTTAAGACTCCATACTTTTTTTTACCTACCAATCACTACAGCAATGTTAATACAGTTACGTGCATATCTATTGGCAACACATCTCAAATTTTGTAATTTACGAATTTTTATATGTTACTAGTTCAAAATGTACATATTTATATTATATTTAATTATATTAGCCTAAAAGCAATATATTATAATGTATAAATAATAATAAAATAAATTATTAACATTAAACATGGTGTTTATTAGAAAAACACAAGAAGCAAAATAATTGGCAACGTTTACATAATACTGATTTAACAAATCAAATTATTAAAATTAGTAGTAATGAATGTTCGAGAATGACTGATGGACTATTCTAGACTAATCCAGGATAGCAGGTTACTTGCACAGCTAAATTTTGGGGTGTTTATTATGGTATTAGACATGGCTGAAGAATCATCTCTACAATAATTTTGAAATAGCAACATGGTGAAGACATATAGAGAGCATATAATTGAGCTGCACAACCAAGGAAATAGATATAGAAAAATTTAGGCAAGTTGGAATATCCCAATTTCATCTGAAAGGAATATTATTGTAAAATTTAGGGCTGATGGGACTACAGTGCTCGACAAAAGTTTAGGCCGGGTACGTGTCAGACAAGTTGCAGCATGATAAAAGTGTCATAAAAAATATTAATCTTACCCTTAATACTTTGTTGGGCATCCTTTGTGTTTATTGACATCCCTCAGGCGTCGTGGCATGGACATAGCAAGATCATGTAGCTTCTGGGTAGGTATAGCATCCCAACAAGCCTTAATTTCCTTCTCCAGCTTGGGGAGAGTGTTGATGTACTTCCCTTATAACCTGTGTTTAACTACCTGCCAAAGGTTCTCAATCGGGTTTAAATCTGGACTGTTACCAGGCCAATCCTCAATGAACTTAATCTTACAGTCTTTAAGCCAGGTTATAACAGATTTAGCAGTGTAGCAGGGAGCACCATCTTGTTGGAACACGCTTGCACCTTTTAACTCAAAGCACTCCTCCAGATGTTCATTTAGCAGCTCATAATAAATGTACTGGTTGACTTTAATGTTAGCAGGCAACACAACAAGCTTCCCCAAGTCCGTGCCTGAGAAACAACCCCATACCATTAATGAACTTGCGTGTTTCACGGTTCCACAAAGGTAGCGTGGGTCAAGGGAGTCACTGCCACGCTTCTGATATACATTACCACCCCTCCCGTCAGTCACTGTGAATGTTGCTTCATCAGACCAAAGTATGTCAAGTCAGTCAGCATCATCCCACTCAAGATATTTTAGAGCATAAACGACCCTATGAGCCTTCTGCACAGAGGTGAGAATCAGTTTCTTGACGGGACGGTAGCTTGTGTAACCAAGCTCATGAACACGTCGACTAACAGTGCGGACAGACACCTTACTGAACAAACCACTATTATTTTCCTTATTTTACGGGCTGAAATACAAGGACACTCCTCTAGGTCTCTCTTAACAACATTATCAACACGCCTAGAGGTCTTATGAGGCCTACCAGACCGCTCTTTCTGGGTTGGTTTGGCATCACACCCTCCCTTCCTCCATCTAGCAACATCAAGCCTCACAACACGATCACTTATTTTAAGTTGGTCGGCTATTTCCTTAGTTTGCTTACCAGCCTCCTTGAAAGCAATAATATGGGCAATAGTTTGACGATAACTGCCTCGCTTTCCCCATAGCAAGGCCACAAACACTCCCAAACTACAAAAAACCTAGTCACAAAATGGCGTCGGTCAGGAGAACACAACAGCACAGTCCTCTCACTACCGCGGCTAAGCTGATACTGAGCACGTGCTGGCAGGCTGAGTGGGAAACTGAGTGATGTAGTGACATCATGCAGCTGGCCCAAACTTCTGACTAAATTAAATCACCCTCATCTATACCATTCCTTTTTAGACATAAGTTTAGTCCACCCCCGCTCACCCGGCCTAAACTTTTGTCGAGCACTGTAGTGTTAATTGTGTGTGGAAAGGGCGACCCCAAGAAAATTAACTGACAGAGATGTGCGCATGTTTGAATTATCAACAAGAATCCAAAAGTCACTTCCAAGGAATTAAAAGCAAATCTGGCTAGCAGTGGAACAATCGTGGATGTGTCAACAGTGCAACATTACCTGAACTGTGAGGGTCTCCATGGATGTGTACCAATGAGGAAACCACTGTTGAAGACAGTTCACAAAAAAAAAAGAGATGTTTGGAGATTGCCAGAGAACATCTCGATGGCACTGAAGCAGAACTTAGTAAAATATTATTGTCAGATGAGACTAAGCTCGAGCTGTTTGACATAAACAACCACCATTACATTTGGAGAAATCTGGAGAAGCTCTGCTGGAAAGAACATCATATCTACTGTGAAACACATAGGTGGTTCTCCATCGTGTTGTACCTGGGTGTTTTGCTGCTGCAGGTACTGGCTCAATTTGTGTGATAGAAGGCACTATGAATTCTGAGGTATATCAGTGAATTTTCGATGAATATGTGAAACAATCAGCGAGAAAGCTTAACCTTGGCAGAGAATTCATCTTCCAACAGGATAATGATCCCAAGCACACAAGCAAATCAACGCAGAAATATTTTGCCAATCGCAGCTTGAAAGTGATGAAATGGCCTTCTCAAAGTCCAGATTTGAATCTGATTGAAAATTTATGGAAAGAACTGAAGTCACATGTTGATAAGATGTCACCAAGCAGCATCGTAGAGTTGGAAGCTTTTGCAGTAAGAGTGGACTAAAATTCCTACTAAAACTTTCAAACCCTTTTTCATACCTACAAGAAACATATGATTGCTGCTAAAGGAGGTCATACCAAGTATTAATTTATAGTTGCAAATAATATATATATAATATTTATGAATATTGCCAATACTTTTGCTTCTTGTGTTTTTCTAATAAACACAAAGTTCAATGTTAATAATTTGTTTTATTATCATTTATACATTATAATATATTGCTTTTAGGCTAATATAATTAAATATGTACATTTTGAACTAGTAATGTATAAAAATTTATAAATTACAAAATTTGAGATATGTTGCCAATAGATATGCGCACAACTGTATGTAATGGTTATCCATGAAGCTTTAAAAGTTAAAGTATATTTCAGTTATACCCCTAAGGATAGAAATAACTTCTGATGTGGCCAACTTCTCATAACTTGAAAAAAAAGAGATGGAGAGGGTATTCATTGGAAGCCAATCGTCTCACAATAAAACAAGGATGCATAAAGGGTGTGAATAGTAGTGGTAAAAATTAATGCCTACTCAACCTATTCTAAGATTCTGATTCAACTATATAATTTCTAAAAATATACATCCAATTTCATTTTGTCTGGGACAATTTTAAGGTGTTTTATCTCCCCATCCTCCTAAAAGAAAATCAAATTTATGAACAAATGAAAAAAAAACAAACCTCATCATCCTCTCCAAGCAAGCCTTCAAGCACATCTTCAGCCAAATCATATTCCTCAACTTCCATCAGAATTTGGGCTGTCTGGAATCTCATGGACTGGGTTAGAGGGCAAACCTCAATTGGATCAAAAGTGCCAGCTTCAGCTTCATCATCTTCAACAGCTTGGCATTGGGGCAGCCATAATGAAACAGATTTCTTGATTGTTTCTTTAGCCTTTCCAAATTCTTGTTTTATAAGAAGAAAATTGGCCTAAAGAGAAACATTCTGGCATAAGATTCTGATTTGACAAAACCCTGTTAGTCATTTTTAATTGGTTATGGTTACTCAATGATCATTAACAATTTTAAGACAGGCAGCCCTAAGGGCTCACATGATTACAATAGTGTAAGAGAGAAAGGTTTAAGGTAAGTTACCAGTGGGTTGCTGCCCAATCCAAGTGGATTCTATATGGCAACTAGGATAAAATGAGGCAAATTATCTATAAAAGGTGGAGGAGACCACTTTGTGATAAAAATTTAAAAAATGATGGGTTAAAAGATTCCTCTGCCAATATGAATCGAGGACAGGTGTGTTGAATAGTTAAAAGGGTCGGGAAACAAGAAAACTGGAGAATGGCAAAATGGCTACAATCCAATAAAAGGTGGGCAACTGATTGGTCCCCACTGCAAAAATGACAGCAAGGGCTGATATGAGCATCACCCGAAACAAGATGGCCGTAAGTAAGTCTTGTGTGGCCAATGCGAACTCAGCAAAGGGGCACCTCCAATGACTGCATTCTATGATGACTCGAGGGCCAAGAGCGAATAGAATTTTTAATTTTGTATAGTTTGGATGATAAACAGTCATCCCATTCATTCTGCCACAGTTGAAAAATATATTTTCTTATTGAAGGAAAGTAGTCCCTAAAAGGCAGAGCCGAGTTCTCAGGAGACACAGAATGTGCTGAGTGGGCCAGCCGATCAGCCTTCTCGTTGACCAGGACCCCCACATGCCCAGGGACCCAGCAAAAAATAATTCTATATCAGGACGCATTTTGGATCAGCCAGTTGCAAATTTCTGTGACTAGGGGGTGGGACGCATTAAAAGATCTAATTGACTGTAAGACACTCCTTGAGTAAAAAAAAAATGACAAAATCACTAAAAGGTCAAATTTGGACGAGTTTAAAGGCTGAAAGGATTGCTGAAAGTTCAGCGGTAAAAATGGATGCTGCTGACGGCAAAGATTGAGTTAGGAATTCTCCTCCTGGGTAAATGGCTGCGGCACCCACACCACCATCCGACTTAGAGCCATCTGTGTATAGTGGGCAGCATTGTTTGTGTGAGATCGAATGCTCTAAGAACAGGGTCTTAATGATGTGAGGGTCCATGGAGGACTTCTCCAGGCTCCACATGTTGGTACATACTGTGGGGAGAGGAGCACGCCAACTAGGGGTCAGTAAGGATGGAAGGGTAAGGACCTTTGGAGCACCCAGGTTAGAGAGATGATCTCCTATGCGAAGGTTCAAAGGGCGGGGTAAAGATGGCAACTTATCATATGCCGCCGTTGATTCAGCAGCATACAGGCATCTGTAGACCTCTGATACAGGGGATTGCTGTACTCGGCAGAAGTATCGCATGCAGATTTGAAGTCTATGGTAGGGCAAAGGGAGTACCCGACTCTCGCAGTAAAGGCTGTTAACAGGAGAAGTATGGAAGGCTCCACTAGAAAGGCAAACTCTGAGGTTTCAAATGGGATTCAGCATTTTAAGGGCTGAAGGGGAAGCCGATGAGTAAATTTGACAGCCATAATCCAATTTGGACAAGGGCTGTGTATAATGTCCACAATGTTTGTCAGTCACTGCCCCACAAAGTGTGTGAGAGGACTTTCAAAATGTCTAGAGCCCACAGACAGCCTGTTCAAAGTCGGCGTAGGTGTGGTAACCAGGATAACTTTGGAACAAGAGTTTCGCCAAGGAACCGAAACTCGGAGACAAACTCTATATCTTCGCCTTGTGAGGAGATAGATGGCGGAACATGAACCCCTCTGCCTCGGTGGAAATACATTGCTTTGGTTTTGTTTGTGGAAAAGCAGAATCTCTTAAGTTGTGCTCTTTTGGATACAGCATCGACTGCCAGTTGTAGCCGACGCACTGCTGATGGAAGGCGAGGTGAGGTGAGGAACAGTATAGTGCTAAATCATCGACAAACAGAGTTGCCGATACACCCTCTGGGAGAGACAAAATAATATCATTGATGGCAATTATAAAACATAAGACACTTAAAATACTGCCTGAGGAACTCCCTCCTTTTGGGGTTGGAGGTCAGAGTATGCGTCTCCAAAACGTACCTTGAAGGATCAAGATGCTAAAAAACTTTGAATAAGTGAAGGTAAAAGACCTCTCATCCCCCTGACGTATAGCTGCTTCAAGATGCCGTATCTCCATGCTGTGTCATAGGCTTTCTCAATATTGAAAAATACGGCCAGGATTCGGTGCTTTAATGAGAAAGCTTTCCGGACCGATCCCTCGAAACATACTAGTAGGTCAAGGGTACTATGACCATGCGGAAGACACATTGAAATGGAAAGAGAAGGTGATTGGTTTCTAGGAACCAGTTTAGGCGCTCCAATATCATTTTTTCCAGCATTTTTTTTGGGGGGGTGGGAGCATAAGTCGCCGCAAACAAACAGCCCAGTTGTAGGCTACTTTAAAATAAAAATTTTAACAGAAACAACAATAAAACGGGATAACAATCAGGGAGCAAGCTCCGGCGTCGGGGGGAGGTCCCCCTCCCCCCGGCGCAGGAGCCTGCAACCTACAAAACAAACAAACAAACAAATAACAAAAAACAAGTTAAATACAAGGGAGAAGGCTGGCCTCCCCAAATAGTCAACAAGTCCACCAGTCAATGTGCACGCACTCGTCCCGAGTACAAGGGACAGGCGGTAGCGACCCCGCCCATCCCGGTACTGGGACAGGTATCGTGCGCGAAGATCACCCAGACTGGGACATTCGACAAGAATGTGCCGAACAGTCGGGGGAAAGACGCAGTCGTTGCAATAGGGCGCAGGCGAGCGCTCTATCATTTTTTTTATTTTTTTTTTATTAGAGCTCATCTGGCGACTGCCTACATGGGCATTAGTCGCCGTATTAAAACTGGCCTAGTTCTAGGCTACTTTAAAATAAAATTAAACAAAGAAAAAAAAACACCCTAAATGGGGGAAAGGAAAAAAACAAAAACAAAACAAAACAAACCCTGCTTAAATAATAGGGAGAAGGCCGGCCTCCCCCAAAAAGTCAATAAGTCCACCAGTCGATGTGCACGCACTCATCCCGAGTACAAGGGACAGGCGGTAGCGACCCCGCCCATCCCTGTACCGGGACAGGTGTCGTGCGCGAAGATCCCCCAGACTGGGACATTCGACAAGAATGTTCCGAACAGTCTGGGGGACGACGCAGTCGTTGCAATAGGGCGCAGGCGAGCGCTCCATCAAATAGCGATGCGTCACACGAGTGTGCCCGATTCGGAGACGACAGAAAGCAACCTGATGCCGCCGCGGCATTGGGGGATAGGTCCATGGGAACAGTCGCGGCGCAATGGCACGCAACTTTAAGTTCCCTTCAACCGTCTCCCATCTTCTTTGCCAAGCAGTCCGAAGGGCTGCACGTATTCCTGCCATGAAGTCGGTGTGAGGAAGAGCGAAACGCTGGTCCGGTCGCAGAGTCCTCGCGGACTCTTTGGCGCCCTCATTCCCCGCAATTCCTACATGTCCAGGAACCCAGCAGAAGATAATCTCGACATCTGCCCGGCTCGCCAAAACCGTGGCGTCACGGATATCGCGAACCAGGGGATGCGGAGATTCCAATGCCCCGAGAGCACTCAGGGCGCTTTGTGAGTCGCTATAAATCACAATCCGGTCTCCGAACCGGGCACATCGCGTAATCTCCCGTACCGAGTGGTGTATTGCCACCAGCTCGGCCGTGAAGACAGACGCAGCGCCTGGTAGAGCCCCGCTGACTTCAAACAGAGGGAATACGGCGTGGAAGACGACCCCCTCTTGGGACTTGGAACCATCCGTAAACACTGGCACGGTTCCAGCGTGACACAATGTGTGCTCCACAAAGGTCGAACGCAATACTCCCGGCGCCGTACAAGTTTTGGGAGCAGAGGCGTGGCAACAAATAGCCAAATTTGGTACCCTCCAGGGTGGCGTCCTGGGCAGAACCAGGGGCGCCACCGGCCCGAGAGCTATATCTACCTCTCGAAGGAGTTTCCTGGCCCTAAACCCGGGGTTGAGTAGAGCCCTCAGAAGGGCTCCGAATGGGCGCGGAAACAACCGTGCTCGTTGGCCTGGATGGGCCAGGAGCAGAGAGTGCCTTTCTAACTATTGAGGCAAATGACGTCCCAGGCAGAGCTGGGCGCGCCAGGACCAAGTCCTTAGCCTCGCGGAATGAGAGTCGATCCTGGGCCTGAACGGCCAGGATTTCTTTCTCAAGGAGATATGCACCACATCCGCAATTGACACACTTGGCCAAAAAGGATTTGGACTTATCGTGTGCAGCCTTGGAGCAATTTATACAAACTTCGGGTGACCCCGACTTTGCACATCTACAAGAACGATTTGTATGGCCGAAGCGGTGACAGTAATAACACCGCCGCGGAAGTGGCACGAATTCCTTCACGCGGTAGCGGTACCAACCGGCGCGCACCGACTCAGGGAGCTTGTCACAGTCGAACGTGACAAAGAGTGTAGGGGTGGGTCTCGAGGCCCCTCCCTGTTTTCTCATCACACGTTCGACCTTGACCGCCCCATGGTCGGCCAGCTCTAGGGTGATGTCCTCAATGGAGTAGTCAACGAGTTCCCTCGCATAAACTACTCCTTTCACAAAGTTCATGGTAGAGTGCGGCGTCACACTCACCGGGGTGCCATGAAGTGTCCGAAGAGCACTTATCTTGGCCACCTCGGCGGGATTCGCCGCATTCGCCAGAAGGCTCCCGTCCGAGAAACGGGTTACCTTCGGCTCTCTACCAATTGCACTAGCTAATCCTCTCCTCTGATGGATCATGTTGCCCTTGGACAACATGGTGCCATCAGTGGAGCGAATAACGAGGAAGCGCTTGAAGCCAGCGGGCTCGAAAACGCCAGGTAACCTCTGAATCAGAGGCCCCAATGTCATCGAGGCTCCGCCCTGTGCACTTTTGGTCTTAGTCAGGGGCTCCGCAACCAGGGGGGCAGAGGGGGCGGATGTGCCGATCTTGGCTTGGTCGCTTGCCAAAGTGGCAGCAGATCCATCCGTCTCCACAGCCCCCGCGGATGGAGAGGGGCCCCGAGTCTTTTTCATCTTTTTTCTTTTTTGGAGAGGAGGGCAGGGAATGAACCTGCTTCTCACCTCTGCCGGTAGAAGCCCCTAGGCCAGATGGACCGGCCTCAGCCAGGTCCTTCCCCGAAATAGAGAAGGTCCTGGTGGTCGCAGGGGCACCGGACGAAGGAGATCCCTCCCCTCCTTGTACTGCCTCAGAAACCCTAACCGTTTGAGGAGGACCTTGCATAGGGGCGGATTTGGGTTCGGTGTTTGGCGCTGAGCCCGGATTCCCCCCCATGGAAGGCCCTACCCTCTGAGGCTGGGTTTCCCCAAGGACCATGTCTATCACAGGAGGGGCCTCCAGTTAGCCATCCCCTCCCAGGACATCGCAGGTCCCCTTGGCAGCATCAAGAGTCTTTTGTGGGGAGGCACAGGCCTTGACCCCGGCAAGGTTTAATATTCTTGCCAGCAGGTCTTTTGAGAAGAGAGACCGAAGGGGCCTGGCTTCCCTCTCCCCCCTAAGGGGGGTTTGCCCTACCGAGCCGCTTACACGAGGGGTGGTCGGCAACGGGCTGCCTGCTGGCTTTCTTGGCAGTCCCCTTAGAAAGAAAAGGAGGGACTGTCGCTGGAAATAGGGTGCCCGAAAGCACCTCCAGAGAAGGGGGTGAGGGGGAGTCCCCTACACCCGTAGGCGTAGGAGAGGAGTAAGCCTGCTCTCCGGTTAAAGAAGTATGGAGGGTCCCCTGCGCAAGCACAAGGGGGATGACCTCCATTTTTTCGGTGGAGCTGCCCGAGGGCGGCTCCGGCTCCGTTGATGTTACAGGGGAAGTTGGGGGTTGGGGTTTTTTTTATATTCATCATTGGGCATGGTGACCCTCTTTTTTACACGGGATGCAATAGCTCACAACCTCTCACAGTTGCCCGCACTGCAAGAGGTGCTTGCAGGCCCAGCAGAGCCAGGCGCCGCCATTTGGGACCACCCCTCCCACCTGGTGGCCTGGCAGTCCATCGGCATGGCGGCTCCACCTTAGACATGGCGTAAAATTGATAGAATGTGAAGAGGAGAGGAAAAGGGATGCGAGGAAGGTATGGGTGGGGATGAAGCAGGTTGTTAAAAAAAAACATCCCAAACCGGAGCTCAGGGGTTAGGGAACATTATCCCCTCCTCCCTCAGCCCCGATCCGGGACGGTTGGCTTGAGAAGAAGGTCAGCATCTACCCTGTGAAATTAGAGGCTGACCAGAGAAAGTTGTGGGAGAGGTTGTATGAAAAGCGATGAGGTAGGGGAGAAATACAGGCTATCTGAAGGAAGGAAGAGGGGCTAAATGGGGCTGGACGGAGCGCCGGATCCCGTCAGCACGGCGGCCAGGATGGCAAATCGCCGTGCCCCTTACGGGGCCCAGGTGAGGAATCCCTTCTCTTACCACTGGGCTTTGGGTCTCGGGGCCGGGTGGATGAACCTTCACTGGTCGATGTTGAGGATTTTTTCAAATAGCGTCTGATGTCTTCAAGTGTCTCACCCTGAGCGTCTCTCCCAGCTAGAGCTGCTGTAGAAAGGGGGGGCTACATTGGTTATCTCGGTGTGAGAGCGATGCTTCGACTGCATATTCTGAATGTTTTCAACGCTGCGAGTAGATCCAGGGTGAAGTGATTCAGGCTGGTCGGAACTCGCACGTGATGGTCGGTTTCGTCCAGCGTCACGTAAAACGTCAGAGAAGAGCCGGCCGAGTGGCGAGGTTTAGCTCAGGCACGCTGGCGGGCCTCTCTTATATCTAGACGTAGGGAGTCGCGCAAAGCGAGAACTTCCTTTTCATATAAAAATATAGAGCAGAGTTTTGACGCAGCACTGTGGGTACCTCCACAGTTGGCACAGTGGGGTGTTTTGGTGCATTCGGGGCCATGGTAGTCAGAGCTACAATTCACGCAGGAGCAAGGGTGCCGACAGGCATGGCCAACATGTCCAAATTGATTGCAATTGAAGCAGCATCTGGGTAGTTTGATGTAGGGACTTACCGGGACACGAAGGTACTGCAGCAGTTCTTGTCGTTCAAATGTTAAAATCAGTGTGGCAGTTGGGACTTTAGTGGATCCTAATGTTTTAGTTACCCTGTGTACATATGTGACACGTTAGGGTACTGAGCTTACTCTGAAGGTGGGTGGGGTCGTAGTCCTTTAGTTTGTTTGAACGGACGACACCTTTGACAAAATTCAGATGCGGATGGGGCGAGACAGTTATTGGAATTTCAGCTATTGAAGATAGATTTTGCACAAGGTTGTGTTGAGAGTGGGATGACACCTCGACTACGACATCACCACTTCCACTTGACCACATCCGGCGGGGTTCAGCACAGCGGGACTCAAAAGATTCATTGACGTCAAACACATCGACTTTTGCAAGTGGGATGTCGGATGATGAATTCATGAAAAGGAAAGCGAGGATAATCTAGATCTGGGTCTACTTCATTGGAATAGGGGTACAACGAGCGAGGGAAGGCTGAAAGGGGAGCTAAGGAACGTTTGGCACAAGAACCCTTACGAGAAGGGGAGGTTTTTGGTTTATGGCTAGCCATTGCAAAAAGGAAAAAACTTTGCATTCTCCCTTGGGGCTCCCCACCATGGAGGCCTACAAGGGCCCGGCACTACTGCAACTATACAATCAGTTACGTCCGGTATGTCCTCTTGGAGAATGGATACGGATCCACCACACCATCTTTTGAAACCTAAGAGGCTGCCCGAGTTCTCCTACGCACGGAGAAAAGGGGCCAATGATGGGCTTCTCCTTGGGCATGCGGTAGACAAAGGCAGTGGAGATGCCCAGCCTTTTTCACCTTCATGAAAGAACAATTCAGAATCAATCCATTAAATGAGCAGAGGTCGGGTACCGATAAGGACCACTAGATAGGTGAAGGAAGAGGGGGAAATAAAGGGCAGTGGAAGAGCGTAATAGAGGAGGAAAGAAAGAGGTGCATGTTAAAAGTCTTGTTGGCAGCACCATGGGTCCCCTAAGGGGCCCAGGGCTGACCCCCCTCACCACGAGAAGGCCAGAGCCTCTCTGGGAACAACCCCTGAAGAAAAGATCCCAGAGAGGAAGGGGGTGTAAGAGAGAAATGCCAGTCTGGTTGGTTAGTCTGTGCAGATAGCCTGCCCCCACAGTGAGAAGTAAAGTAATAATGATGAAAAGGAGTACTATATAGAATTCTGTCAACATTGCCTGGGGTTAGGAATGCAGATTGAAGGTCTCTGGGAACAAATTTATACAGTATAGTAGCCAAATTACAAATTTGCCCACACTACACCATCTTGTGAAGTATTCCTAGTAATTCAAAATTTCTATATGCTTACAGGTTCCTATAATTATATTCATCTACTTACTTCTTGTATCTATCAACTTTTTATGAGTGACTACAAGAACCCTTAAATCGCACAGTGTCACCCTGGCAAAGCTCCAGTGCAGTCATCCAAAACTAAACAAATACTACACTGGCCTAACCAATAGAGACATCTGCTCCCACTAATGCCAAGAACCAGACAGTTTATTACACATCTGACAAGGTTCACCTGAGACAAAACATGCAGACATATAGTCGGAAGAATTTGAGGTTACTAGCCTGAAACTCTTGTTGCCCCTTAGCTAAAAGGTAACAAGTATTAAACTATAAACAATCAAATATTCATTAAATAAGGGTGATAAAACATCCTTTTATGATTACCTCTCCCCCCCAAATAAAAATATTCTAACCTAAAACATTAATATATGAATTACTCACATAATGTTGCAAAGTTTCAGGATTGCTTGGATCCAACTGCATTGCTTTTTCAATATTTTTTTGACACTCTGTTTCTGCTTCTTCCTCATCACATAAATCTGACATATATAATTCTGCAATAGCACTATAGGCATTACATAGTTTTTGAGCAAGTGAATAATCTTTAGCTGTACATTGTGCTGTATCTACTTCCTCTTTTTGATCTCCTTTACCTTCTTCCTTTTCTTCATCTCCTTTAGACTCCTCCTTTTCTTGATCTCCTTTAGCCTCTGCCTTTTCTTCATCTGCTTTAGCTTCTTTTTCATTTTCTATACACATCTCTGAGTCATCTTCAGGAATATTTTCTTTATCTTGTGATTTTGTTACATAATTGTTTCCAGACTCTTTAATAGCTTTTTCAATTAATTCTACTCCCTTCCAATAACACTGCAAAGAATCTTTCCCATTAAGTAATTGACCCATTAATAAATATTTGGTGAAACCATTTTCAGGAGCCAAAGTGATAGCTCTTCCCAGACAATGCTTTGCACCATCAATATTACTAGTTTCGAGGCACAAGTTTGCTGAAACTTCAAGAGCTCTGACATTATCAGCATCGCGTTTCAATGCCTCTTGGCAATACATATGAGCCTCTTTATAATTAAAAGCATCAATCTCATCTTGAGCTTTACTAAGTAATTTGTCAGTGGAAAAATTTGAAAGTAATTTCTTTTTAAGCCTTTTTTTAATCATGGTAATTTGGGGAGGCTACTTATTCCCTCTAAAATTTTCCAATGAAAATAATCTGAAATATATCGTTGGAAAAAATTATATACTGAAAGTAAATTTATTTTATAAGATGCCAAAACAAAACACTTCCTTGAAATCATATTTCTAACATTAAAATTAATTTCAAAGATCGACAGGAAAAGTATAAAATGTTCAGTCGGTTTTGTTATAAAAAGGTTAAATAAGAAAAATTATAAAAAGGAGAAATAAGAATGAAAAATAATAAAAAAAAAAACAAATAAAGCGTCTTGGCCTATTCATGGATGCCTCAGTGGAGAAGAGGAAGGCAGGGAGTGAACACACTTCAAGGGGGCACCAGTCAGGGGAGGAAGTCCCTCCTCTCCTTGTGAGTCTTCAAGGACTTGCCACCTGAGGAGAGCCTTGCACAGGATCAGTGTTTGGCACTGAGCCTAGGTTCGCACCCAAGGGTCTATGAGTCCCTTGGGATAGCTCCTGAGATGGCAAATGTGGAACCCTTGTACCGGTCAGTGGTGCTATCTTTTAGCTTCTCATCCGCTCCAACAATAGTCAGGCAAGGCTAAGAAAGAGCTACCTAGCTCCTAAATTGATGACCACTAAAGAAAAATGAAGGTAGTTAGTGGGCTATATCCCAATTTCATCAGCTCCCATCTCAAGGGGTCTACCCTGGATGTGTTGAAGAATGGTGTTTGCTACCTGTAAACTTACGTACACTGACCAGAAGTTAACCCATGTCCCAACTGGGCAGCCCAAAAATAGGATCCTAAACTTACCCTATCTCAATTCAGGTCAGGCCACTTCACTATACAACATAGAATAAAACTTGGGTAATTCAACAGTTTAACAACTTTTTTTATTTAATGCACTAAATCTATTCTAAAGGCCTATCTGAATAGTCTCTTGCTAATTTTTTGGTGCTTAAAGCACTAGTCTTTCAGTTACTAGCATATCAAAATAATATTTCCCTATACATTAATTTATTATTTGTTACTGCTATGGCATCACAAGCTTTGTGAACAAATGTTTCATTGCACCAATACAAGAAATAGATATTATAAAATGATACATCAAATTTAACTACAATATATAAGGTTGGGTGGTATTAGGTTACCTATTTAGGCATATTTAGTTTTGTTTTTAAAAATTGATTTTCACCAGTTACTTTTTTTTGTGTTGAAATCCTCAAATTTAACTGGCATCTCCCGTTAAATCTAATTCAGCCTTACTCCCACACCATTCATAAATATGTTATTTATAGAATCGGCTGTGCTTTTGACAAAAATCAATTATAACTTATAAAACAACCATAATATTCACAGGAGAATGCAAGAAGTTATTTCATAACTATCACAAAGAGTATACATTTTAGACTATAGTCTATGCCATGCCAGGATACAAGAATTAGGCTTCATCGGTAATTTTCAAGGAGAAGAGCACCCCATGATATTTTAGCCTGTTTTTTTTCTTTTGCCTAGATTTTAGTATATTGCACTTTTATTAAAACATCAGTTTCTAGGTTAAGTTAATTTATATAATTACTTAAGGAAAGCTTAAAAAGCTAAAAATGGCCTAGAAAATTACTGAGGCTTCTTGTTTTGTTGCTTTGCAGCAGGAAAAAATAAAATGAGAAATTAAGATAATCTAACAAAAAATAAAAAGAACTAACCTATTTTTTTGTTATAACATCATTAGAAATTTGCATGCCTTAATTAAAGAAAGTGCTATATAGTATATATGTTTGATATATATTATATAGCATTTGCATATTTTTTTCAAAACATATTTATCACAAAGAGCCTTGAGTGTGTTGAAAAGGAGACTGGATAAGTACATGGATGGCAAGGGTTGGTAAGCAGTAATACCCAAGATTATTAAGAAGAGTACATCGTTTTCTCTTTTAACCACACATGAAGTTTCACATATAACAAAGAACCTTTTCATTGCAAAAAACCTACTACAATACCACTAGATACTTAAATTTAATTCCATTTCATATTGTTTAGGTAACTTAACATAACTATTTACACTTTTGCTGTCAGTTTTTATAGCAGTGGGCCCTGTTTAAACACCAGCTGACCTCTGGTGCTCACTGTGGGCAATTCAGTAAGCACTTCTATAATGTCTTTAGCAGGAACCCAGCTTAGATGTGTCATCTTTAGCATATGTTGTAGGGTGGGTCACGGATATATAGTAAAAATTTAAAAGTGAACTTTTTGTTTCTGCACTCGTGAATTATTGTGAGGCTTCATGAGAAACTCCCAAATCCAAGCATGTTGAGGGGTCGCACCAGGTGATCGGAAGTTTGCTTTGCTTTCCCTTAGCATAGTGTACCTACCATACACTGCGTTGTGGATGCTATGCCTTTAGATATACTTCTTGGTGATGTCAACTCGCTTTGTGCATACCCCAACGTAGTTTTTGCTGTTATATGACTGTCTTTATACTGTCAGACCCAAAACTAAGCTAAAAACAACTTAGAAACGGACTGAGCTGTTTTTGTTGGGACAGCCCCTTGAAGCCCTCAGCCAGATTTTCCTTCCAACAGGGAGAAATGTTCTGTGGCGACTCTTCTGTCATGGATCAAACAGCAAGGACAATCAAAAAGCTGTCATCAATGAAGTCATCAAAGTTTGGGAACGTGCCCAAATTCCTGTTGTCCCGCTGTGATCAATCCTGAAAAAACTGGAAATCCTCATCGAGAAGTATGAAGTCCGTAAGAAGGCGAAGAAACGTCAATCTTTGACAGTGGAAGCACCTTCTGGGGTATTCCACATAGGGTACAATGGGGATGTTGAGGTACCCCACTTTTATTCTTGATGGAGCTTCTGTTCTGTTGAAGGTGGGGATTATAGTTGATGAAGGTACCTCGATGACATTAATTGTACGGGGTAGACGGACTGCATCTATCACTTTTTGTTGTTCTAGTTTTGAGAGCAATCTTTGCAGGTTGTAGTCAATCAGTTCCCCGGACCTCAAGATACCTTTGCAGGTATTGAAGGTTGGGTGAAGGTTAGGAGAAAGTTCAATATCTGCCAGTGTTTTTAGCAAGAGGATATCTTTTTGTTGATCAGGAGATGATGCTTCTACCACCAAGCAACCATCATTGAGAAGCCATATTTGTTTTGGCTCACCACACCTTGTTACAAAGTCATCATGACATCAAACACATCTACTTTGGAGAGAGGTAAGTTGGAGTTTGACTTAAAGACAAGAAAGCGCTCGTAGTCCAGATCAGGGTCCACTTCAGACCCAAAAGGGTCAACCTTTTCCATTCATGGAGACCAGAGGTTTTATTATATCCCATATAAAAAATTTTGAAGGTCACCTTGACCCTGGAGTCATGATCCTTACCTACTCGCCAGAGGGGACTGGGCGGGTCCCTGCAGCCTGAATGGTTGGCTTGTGCCGAGGTCCAGCTGACAGTTTCAAAGCAGTGGGCCCCCCTCTTGACGTTTACCAGGACAGCAGGGGGGAGGGCCCGCCTGGAGCTCCGATGGTCCAGGTGCCCTACCATCCCCATTACATGGCCTAGCCGCGAGACCATGTACCCAGTGGGCGAGGTTCAGCGGGCCTGTACAGGAGTCGGTACATTTGAGGGGGGGGGGGGAAGTGATGCCAGAGTTTGGTCATCAAACTGCCTCATGGGGTCCCCTTCACCCAATTTGTACTCTGTGTGGGATCACCTAGTCCTTGTGAATCCAATCACAAAACCACAGGACAGTGGTGTAGAACCCCTGTATAGGGGAAACCAGGTGGGCCAGAAGTGTACTCGAGTTAGGACACACAGCTGCCCCACAGGGTTTGGGTACGCTTGGTCTGGCTTCTCGCCCAGGACCTGTCCAATACGGTTAGACCCTTGTAGGAACTTAGTCTTACCCTAGTGTGGCTTCTGGGGTCATCAGTGCTTGCAAGCCCCTCCGCCACAGCAAGGCAGTACTCCTGGAGGGGTATTGAAGTATAAACATGTTATCTTCTATTCTTGGTAAAACCAGCTTGTGCGTCATTTACTAAATTGTTCTGAATTAAATAGTCCTCTATATGATCTTTTACTATTGACATGAATATTTTATGTGTTATCTGTCAGGGCTATTGGTCTAAGATCCTTTGCTGTTGGTTTTGAAACTTTTGGGATCATTATCGTTTTTTATTTACTCCAGCTTTCCGGCTTCTGATCTTGTAACATTTCACTATTTATGCATTTTGTCAATGTTATGAGACACTTCTTGCTTTTTATCATTCCTTTGTATAATTCTATTTTTATGCCATTTGGGCCTGCTGCTTTTTTGCTTTTCATTTTCTTTATGTGTCTTTCCACTTCATTACTGGTCACTGTGATACATTATTTTGTATGCACTTGGTGCTCTATTTTGTAGACCATGTCAAGAAGTTCTTCAAGGCACCCTTACAGTTTCTTCTGTTCTAATGGCCATATCAAAGTGTTCCTTGATTGCATCTGAAATTTTTCCATATCTGAGTATTTCCAAATTTTCATCCCTTTTTAACTTCTTTCATATTCATATCTTATTTTTTGATTCCACACTTGTTATATTATTTTCATTTCTTTGGTAAATTCCCTTCCAAAATTGGACCAGTTCTGTTCTCTCTGCTTCCTCATCTAGCTTTTTTCCTTCTGTAACATATCTTTACATACTTGCATTTGGTTCTTTTACATTTTCCCATTGTCTTTGCTGTTTCTTATTTCTTGAACAGTACTTTTTTCATGAATCTCTATTTCTTTCTTTACGAGTGCTTGTACTTTACATTTTTTATCTTTGTAGAGTTTTTGCTTTTATTCCCTGTCTCCTCCTTGGGCTTTTCTTCTCTGTTTATTATATTGTCTTCTCTTTGCTATTTCACTTATTTCCTGTGTAAACCAGGGCTTTTTCTCTATTCGCTTTCCATTTACACATTGTTTTTCTTTTGTATGTCCTCTTTAAAGTTTCATCAACAGCCTCTATTATTTGGCTATTCAACTGATTTATAGTGTCTATACTATTTTCATTTATTCTTTTTTCTATATTACTCTTGAAAGCATTCATTACTTTAAACTCTGTTATATAATACTCCTTTTCCATCCCATCCATGATCCCCACTTGAGTTTTTGTTTATTTTCTACTATTTCTAGTTCTATTTGGATCAGATTATGGTCCGAGAGATTGCATATTTCTTGTTTTTCATCTATTTTCATTTTCCTAAATAAACAGTACATTTCTTCATTCATTAATGCAAAGTCAATTGTGCTTTCTTGCACATTTTTTTACCATGTTGTCTTTCCTTCACATTTCTCATCCATATTTAGTAGAATTAAATTGTAATCATTCATCCATTCAATTATCATTTTTCCATTTCTATTCTCCTTTTGATATCCAATTTCCTTTAAGTGTCCATTAAAGTCTCCTATTATTAATGTTGCATCTCGCTGATTTTCAATGATTATATATGTCAAGGGTTAGTGAGTGGGTAATCCCAGTCCCACTTCCTTGGCATCTATTTTAATTCTGCACCAAGGTAAAGTGGGGTGAAGTATAGTCAATACACCTACCGTAGCCACTTCCGGTGAATAAGAATAACCCTGGTGCTTCCCTTTTGATCAAAATTAAGATAATGATCGCCTGAGTGTGTTTCCATTCAGTAAAAGCCAGCCATGGGTGGACTTATGTAATATTGAGAATTGAGCCGAGTGGATTGCTTATCAATTAACAAAGGATCATCCAAAATAGTTAAAACACAGATACAAAAATAAACTTTAATATACATAAATTGGAAATATGAAATAGCATATATACAAAGGGCGGTCAATAAATTTTGCAATTTTTCAATATAACTACCCTCGACTTCAATGCACTTGCGCCAGTTGTCCCTGAGGCTTCTTATTCCTGACAACCAGAAATCTTCCGACTGCTGTTCAATCCACTCCTGGACATCTTCATCGTCCCCAAACCGGCGTCCATGCAGTGCAGCCTTGAGCTGGTGGAATAAAAAGTAATTGCTAGGGGCCAGATCTGGACTGTAGGGGGGAAGGGTTGAGCTCCTCAAATCCGCACTCACGGAGGGCAGCTTGTGCAACTCTGGCCTTGTGGACTTTGATGACATTGAAGTTGATCATGGGGTGTGAGGTTTCTCGGGACCCAACGGGCAGAGACCTTGGTCATGGCCAAATTGTCGTGGATGAGTTGATAACACTTCCATGTGATATTACAAGTTCTCGTTCGATTTCTTCGACCTTCGTCCGCCGATTTTTGAGGATGATCCTCTCCACATGGGCCACATTGTCCTCATTGGTCACGTCTGACCGGCATCCTGGACAGGGGTCATCTTCAAGGGGCTCACAACCATGGTGGAACTCCCTATTCCAGCGAGCAATGGTTGCATAGGAAGGGGCGGTGTCGGTGTACACTGCAACCATGCATTCATGGATCTCTTTTGAATTATTGCCTTCCTTGGTAAAAAAATTTTATCATTGCGCGGTACCGCTCAACCTTCTCCATTATTGAAAAATTTGTGACTGATGATCTGTGATCAGCTACTGCTTCTTAAATAGACAAGGCAGGAGCGTGCAGCTGCAGTTCCTGACTTGTCATAACTTGTCCTAACATTTCCACAAACAGCCATCCCCCTTCCTCTGTTTTGCCTTACCGATTCGCAAAACTTATTGACCGCCCCTCGTATGTATAAATAGGATTATTCTTCGCACTGAATTGGTAAGTCTATATAATGTTGTGGGGATTACACTTGAAATCTACTTACTAGGATGCTTGCGTCTTAATTGCACCTGACAGAATGAATTGAATAATATCACAGAATTAAGCACTTGTAATACTCAAGGTTATGAGCTTGGGATAGAAATTCTAGTTAATGATTAAACTGGTGAAGTTAGGGGAGGGAATAATTCACTTTAACAATACCTTTGAGTTTGGAAGTATTTGGAGAATGACGGTGAATGTCTTCTTCTTCTGACGATGTTCGCACTGAGCTCGGTCATCCGAGGTTACTGAATGTGGGAGTAATCCTAGACCGGTGTCCTGATATAATGACCCTAGGCCGACTCGCAAAGGTGAGTCAAACTGTGACTCAAATCGGAATTCTTCTCCTTGAAGTGTCCATTCCGATTATTAGCACCTGGAGTGGGTAGCCAAAAATGATTACCTAGCTGTATCTAGGGTAATCCGCAGAGGGAGATCCTGTGTAACCTCTGTCTCTGAAGGAGGGGGCAAGCTGAAAGAAGTTTAGCACCTATAAGTACCGTGATGGCAACAACAAATTCCCCAAAGTTTCTTTCTTGCAACAGGCGAACTGTTTCCTTTGTGTGACTAGTTCCACACACAACGTAGGTTTAAGATCCTCTGCCCGACTCCAGGGAGAATTTTCCCTTTTATTTCTCTCAAGAGCTAAAATCAAGAGAGAGCACCGGATTCTCATAAAATTCTTATCGGCGCGGGGAAAGACCTTTCATCTGCCACCAGGACATGCCAAACATTCACACTTCGGCACCATTCAAGCTTTCCTCATCTCAGGTCGCAGACATTTTCCTGTGTGGCCAGCCGCGAATTTGGTTATCCCGAAGGTGCAAAAAGGGGTGAAGGGGATTCGATGCAAAAAGGCGAATTTGGAATAGGGAAGGGGGAGGCACGCAGCTGTATCAGTGTATTTATGTATGTACTAATGTATGGAGGTATTTAGACTTCTACATATTTCTTCTATCTCTTTTCTAATCTTATCATTTCTTTCTTGATCCTCTTTTCTGTTTATAACTGAAAAGTACACTATAATTATATTAATTCCTTTGTTTCTGATTTTTCCTTTTAACACCATTATATCTCTACTTTTAGTTTCTTGTTTCGTAACATCATAGCTGCGCAGTATAGAACAATATTCCACCTCCCTTTTTGTCTCTTTCATCTCTCATGCTCTGCACTTTTATAAGCCTCTCATTTATTTCAATTGTATCTACCTTTAATTGAGTTTCTGTTACTATCATTATATAATCTTTGCTTTTAATTATTTGTTCTATTTCACCTATTTTTGCTTCTGATAAGCCACATATATTTATATAGTTCACAGTTATAATACTGCTTTCTTTTTCTTCTTGAACCTTTATCGTGTTTTTGAAGATTTCACTTTTATTTACTATTATGCTGCTTTATCTTTATTTTGCACTAAAGTTTGTTTTATTATTATTAGTAATATTTATCTTAATATTAAAATTGTTTTCCTTGATGTCTCGATTGGTTGTTTTCTGTTTTTTTCTCTCCCAGGCAACATCATTTTGCATTTTTCTTTACAATATTACCATTTATTATGATCCATCCATAGTCATCATTCTGTCATCTAGCTTTTATCTCATTCCACAACTCTTTGTTTCTCTTTTAAAGACATATCTTTGCTTATTCCTATCTTTTTTATTTTACCATATTTCTCATCTTTTAGGTTTTTTGTGTTTTTCAGAACTTCCCACTTTTCTCTCTCAGAATTTGATTTAACCATTAGTGGTAGTGGTCTATAATATATCATCTTTTTTTTCCAGTCTTATGACTTTCTCTATGGTTACATTTTCCACTTTTAAAGATTGTGTGAAAATTCCCTCGCAAACCTGTACATCTTCTTGCTCCCTTCCTACCACTCTGGTGTTGCTTGATTCATCAAGATTATATATAACAATATTGTATTTTTTTTACCTCTTTCTTCTAATTCCTCCATTTTTTCTTGCATTTCTTGTACTGCTTGTTTTATGATTTATTCTGTGTTTATTATTTCTTTTATTTTTTGCACTGTTTCTTTTATTATTTCATTTTTCATTTCTTTCCATTTCTCTTCTAGTATTCTCAGTCTTTCTCTTAAATGATTGTTTCCTCTTGTAGAACATTCACTCCTTTGAAGCTTGCCTTAGCTTGCACTTTACAGTTATTACAGATCCATATTTCACTTTGATTTTTTATGATACCACTCTTGACAATAGTCACATGAGACAGGTCTATCTTTTTCTCCCACCAATCTAATGCAGCCCTTAAGATATATAACTAGATCACTAGAGTTTGGAGAAATACCAAATGATTGGAAATTAGCAAATATAGTGCCAATTTTTAAAAAGGGAAGTAAAGAGGACCCAAATAACTTTAGACCAGTAAGCTTAACTTCTATAGTCTGTAAAATCTTTGAGAAGATAGTTAAGAAGGGGATTTCTGACCATCTAGATTGTGGTAGGTTAATAAATGATGCTCAGCATGGGTTTAGAAGAAGTAGATCATGTTTAACAAATTTACTGGACTTTAGGGTTTATGTTACTAAACAATTAGATAAGGGAGAGAATGTTGCTGTAATTTATTTAGATTTTAGCAGAGCTTTTGATAAGGTTCCACATACGAGACTAGTTCACAAATTAAAAATGCGTGGGATATGTGGTAAAGTTTTGAATTGGATAGCTGAATGGCTGAAAGACAGGAAACAGAGAGTTGTGCTGAATGGGGTGAGGTCACAGTGGAGGGATATTATCAGTGGCATACATCAGGGATCCATTCTAGGCCCTTTATTATTCATAGTTTATATAAATGATCATGGG
Source organism: Ceratothoa steindachneri (assembly GCA_963969495.1). NCBI lineage: Eukaryota > Metazoa > Arthropoda > Malacostraca > Isopoda > Cymothoidae > Ceratothoa > Ceratothoa steindachneri. The sequence goes on along the minus strand of OZ018324.1, from coordinate 78,680,559 downwards.
GAGGCAGTAAATAGCAAAGTGTCAATTTTTGCTGATGACACTAAATTGGCAGCTGTAGTCAAAGATGTTGAGGGTCGCTTTAAAGTGCAGAGTAACTTAAATAAGTTATTAGCTTGGGCTCAGAAGTGGCAAATGACTTTTAACCTTAAAAATGCAAAGTTCTTAACATGGGAAGGGATAATAGGGTTATTTAGCTATGAAATGGATGGGCATTGGCTGAATTTGGTGGAGGATGAGAAGGACTTAGGCATAGTAGTAGATAGGTCACTGAAGTTTTCAAAGCAGTGTATTGAGGCAAATAGGGTGCTAGGATACATTAAGAGGAATGTAAGCTACAAGAGTAAAGATGTTATCCTTAAACTTTACAACTCCTATGTTAGGCCACATTTAGAGTACTGTATACAAGTATGGTCACCACATTTTAGACATGACATCAATCTGCTAGTCAGTACAAAGGAGGGCAACAAAAATAATACCTTCCCTGAATCACCTTGAATATGAAGATAGACCGAGGGTACTAAATATGTTCTCATTTGAGAGAAGATGTGTGAAAGGAGATATGATTGAGCTTTATAAAATCAGTTCTGGGATGGATAAGTTGGATTTTAGCAAGTTATTTGAGTTAGTAGATAGTAATAGGACTAGGGGTCACCCCTTAAAAATTAAAAAACAGAGGTACAGGTTGGATATTAGAAAATATTTTTTCACCAATAGAGTGGTAGATTACTGGAATAGTTTGCTATCTGAGACAGTAGACAGTCCAAACTTGAATGTATTCAAACGCAGATTAGATGATTATATGGGGAGGGAGGGTTAACTTTGGGGGGTATTCTGGACTCATTCCAGTGGATATAGTTTTTTATTATTGTATATTATGATTGATTTGGATTTTGACGAGTCTTGGTGATGATGCTTTTTGTTTTTGACACATTCTTGTGTATGGTGCGAATTGTATATTGTAGATGCATGATCGGACACAATCCTATGGATTGTTTAAATTGTATATTGTAGATGCATGATCTGACACAATCCTATGGATGCATTTTGTGGATGGGTTTTGACAGGTGCAGATTGCAGATGACCTTTGATTGGCCCTTGTGGCTTTTGTCATCCGCGAAATTATGTTAGAACTTTCTAGAAAAATAATCTACTTAGTCCACGTGAAACAGTGGACCTCAGTCAGTGTCTGAGAGCTGCCTGAGAAGGAGGTCATCATTCAACTCTAATTCTAATATGGCGAAGACTAAAGAATTGCCTAAAGAGCAGAGAACTAATTGTTCAGTTACATAAAAGTGGTTTGGGCTACAGAAAAATTTCCTCTATGCTAAAAATACCAATCTCAACCATTGGTGACATGATTCAAGTCAAATCAGTCCACTGCAAGTCTACCACATTCAGGGCATCCATCTAAAATTTCAAACCATGCGGCTAAACATATAGTCCATAAAGTAAAGAAGCATCCTTGAGTGACTATCCAAACTTCAGAAAGATTTGGAAGCAGCTGGGACAAATGTATGCAAAAATACAATTAGAGCAGTTCTTAGGAATGACGGTTTCCATTCTCGCACACCAAGAAAGATACCTTTGTTGAAACCAATTCATGTCAGAGAAGCCTGCAAGTTTTGGGGATGCTATACTATGGTCTGACGAGATGAAGATTGAGTTATTTGGGCGGAATAGTGTTAGTCACATTTTGAGGCAGAAAAACTCAGCGCATAATCCTAAAAATACAAAACCAACAGTGAAGTTTGGAAGAGGCACCATAATGGTATGGGGCCGCTTCTCCACTGCAGGTCCTGGAAGACTCCATATTATTGAAGGCAAAATGAATGCTCAGATATATATCGCAGGATTCTGGATGATAATCTCTTACAGTCTGCAGACGACTTGAAGTTGCCATGAGGATGGACATTCCAGCAGGACAACGATCCAAAACACAGCCAAGGGCACTGCAGCGTGGTTTCAGCAGAAGAAAATTAACTTTTATAAAGTTTTTGTTAAATTAATAGATATATTAAATGAGTAGATTAAGCAAAGCTCATTTTAATATACTATTGCAATCAAAATCAATTTTTTGATGTTAATGTAAGATGTAATATTTAGTGAATACTAAATATTACTTTATCTTAAGTAAATTTAGCGAAAGTGGTAGCCAATTGGAATAAATTACCGGAAAATCCTATTAAAACCTGCCATATGCTGATCTGTGTAAGTGGAAGTGAGCCACTGAACTAAGTGAACCAATCTACAAGATGCATATAGGTGATACCTTATCCGTGATTGACATGACTGACAAGAAGCCATATATATGCAAGATAATTCATATAAATGAGAAAGATGAGAAAATAAAAGACCATTTCATAAACTGGAACAAGATGGGCAAGAAGGGCACCACTAACTGCTTATATTTCCATCCAATCCTGTGCAAATTCTCGACAAAGAGCTGCCTGTGTACAAATCTTGAGCGTACATACATACACCTTAAGGGAACCAAACGGAGAGAAGAGGATATTCCCCTTGAAAATGTCAACATATGCCAAAGAGATGGTACATTAGATTCCAGAACTCTGAAAGCTGAACCTCGACAACAGTCAAAAAACAGCTGGGCCACAACATTGGAAGACATGATACTTGTTTTTCAGAAAGACACGAGAGACATATGGCAAACCTAAAGTTAGACATGTCTCATCAGTACCAGACATGGTCAAATTTGATGCCCAATCACCATCAAATAGGGCACCAAGGGTGGCAGCTCGGTCCAACCTTAGTGCCAACGCAAGCTGCACACCCGAACCAGACACTAGAGATGACCAATCAAATTCCACCCAATACCTACAGGCGAGGGATTGGTGTGCAAAGTATGAAACTCACCGAGCCTGCTTACTACTACTAAATCCTAGATCCATCAACCATAGTGCTTCCAGCCAATGAAAATCAAGGAGATCAAAGCACTAGTTGGTGATGAGAATGAAAATGGCAACTTTGTACCCTTCATTGCCATAACTGAGTCCTGGCCTGATCAGCACATAACTGATGCCCAGTTATGTATAAACCAGTTTAACATCTATATAAACGATCTTGGGGAGGCAGTTAATAATAAAGTGTCAATTTTTGCGGATGATACCAAATTAGCAGCTGTAGTTAAAGATATTGATGATAATTTTAAAGTGCAGGGGGATTTAAATAAATTGTTATCCTGGGCACATAAGTGGCAAATGACTTTCAACCTTGATAAGTGCAAAGTTATTAACATGTGAAAAGATAATAGAGAATTTAACTATGAAATGGATCGGCATTGGCTGAGCTCAGTAGAGGATGAGAAAGATCTAGGAGTAGTAATAGATAAGTCATTAAGGTTTTCTAAGCAGTGTATTGAAGCAAGAAATAGGGCAAATAGAGTGCTGGGCTTCATTAAAAGAAATGTCAGTTACAAAAGTAAGGAGGTTATTCTTAAACTCTATAACTCTTATGTTAGGCCACATCTAGAGTACTACTGTATACAGGCATGGTCCCCACATTTTAGACACGATATTAACCTTCTCAAGTCAATGCAACGGAGGGCAACAAAGATTATTCCTTCCCCGAGGCACCTTGAATATATATAGACTGAGGGTAATAAATATGTTCTCGTTCGAAAGGAGGTGTGTGAGAGGGGATATAAGAACATAAGAAAAGAAGGAGACTGCAAAAGACCATTCATGGCCTACACTTGGCAGCTCCTGTTCCAGTCAACACACAAAAGATTTCTTACCAGAGAAAAGTCATCAACATTGTCACCCTTTAAGGAGTTCGTCAGATCTAATCTACAATATACATAAAATGCATCCAGAGGATTATGTCGATTCATGCAACCGCAAAATATAATCTCCCCACTCCTTAGAAAAATATATACATATGCACATAAAAAAAAAGTCAGTCTCATCTAGCAGCTTCATCCATATATTTATCTAATCTATTCTTAAAACTACCCAGAGAGGAGGCTTCTATCACATGTCTAGTGAGCCTATTCCATTCATCTACCACACGATTTGTAAACCAATTCCTCCTAATCTCCTTCCTAAACCTATACTTATCAAGCTTAAACCCATTGATACGTGTCCTGTCATGTTGACTAAGTATATGAACCTTACCCAGATCCCCTTTATTATATCCTTTTACCCATTTGAAGACTTCAATCAATTCCCCTCTGACTCTTCTCCTTTCCAATGTATGTAGATTTAGTTTTCTGAACCTTTCACCATAAGGTAAGTTCCTTAGCCCACCAATCATCTTTGTCATCCTTCTCTGCACAGACTGAAGCAAATCAATATCCTTCCTATAATATGGTGACCAAAATTGTACTGCATAGTCTAGATGAGGCCTAACTAGCGCCAGATACAGTTTTAGAATTACTTCAGCACTCTTATTGCTTACACTCCTCCTAATGAATCCCAATATCCTATTAGCTTTATTCTTAGCATTTAGGCATTGCTTTCTAGGACGAAGGTCTGAACTTACCAAAATACCCAAGTCCCTCTCACAATCGGTCCTCCCTAAAATTCTGCCATTTAATTTATAACTATTCAATGGATTATTTCTACCTATACTAAGTACACTACATTTGTCTATGTTAAACTTCATTTGCCATTTCTCGGCCCAATTGGACAGAATGGTCAATTCCTCCTGCATTACAACAGCATCAGAATCAGCCCTAATGGCCCTACCTAGCTTAGTATCATCAGCAAATTTACTCAGGTCACTACTTATACCTATGTCAAGATCATTAATATAAATTAAGAATAGCAAGGGACCCAAAACAGATCCTTGTGGAACTCCACTGCTAATACACCCCCACTCAGATTTAACTCCATCTATACTAACTCTTTGCTGTCTGTCACCAAGCCATGACTGAATCCACCTAAATATGCTGCCATCGATCCTGTGTGCTTTAACTTTGCTCAGAAGCTGTAAGTGTGGCACTCGATCAAAAGCCTTACTAAAGTCCAAGTATAAAATATCATAGTTTTCATCATTATCTGCTGCTTCATACACCTTACTATAAAAAGACAGCAAATTAGTCAGACAGGATTTACCCTTACTAAAGCCATGCTGTGATTCTTTTATCAACTTATGCTTATCCAAGTGATCTCTAATATTCCTTGCTATAATAGATTCCATCATTTTCCCTACCACTGATGTCAAACTTACTGGTCTGTAATTAGACATATTTGTTTTATCCCCTTTCTTAAATATAGTTATCACATTGGCTTTCTTCCATGCCACTGGCACAATGCCACCCTCCAATGATTTTTTAAAGATGCATGCTAGGGGCTCACTTAACACATCCTTACATTCTTTCAAAATTCTAGGAAAGAGCTCATCAGGACCGGGTGCTTTACTACTTTTGATTTTATCAATTTCCTTTGTCACTATCTCCTTTGTGATCAATATATCCTTTAATTTCTCTTCATCATTACCCCGAAAGATCATTGACACCTCAGGTATATTTAGAGTATCCTCCTGTGTAAATACTGAGAGAAAAAATTCATTTATCATTCCAGCCATTGAGTCCCTATCACTCACTAATTCTCCATTGGAATCTATAAGTGGGCCTATTTTATCTCTAACCTTAGTTTTGTATAATTGATAAAAACTTTTAGGATCTTCCTTTGCCCTATTTGCCACTTTAATTTCATAATTTCTCCTTGCTACTCTAACTAACTTTTTAACATCTCTTGCTAGTTCATTATATCTCTGCCTTAAGTGATCCTCCCCATTTTTTATTTTCCTATAAATGCCCTTTTTAATGCCAATATAATGCTTAATTTTATCTGTCATCCATTTTGGGTCATTATTTTTAGTCCTAATCTCCTTATATGGAATGTTAATCATCTGACCTGTAATTAATTGCTCAATTATTCTTTCATACTCCTCTTCAATTGTAATCTCTTCCTCCTGGTGATTATTGTCTCCACTAACTGATATCATTGAATCTATTCCTGAATTGATTTCATTGCCTGGTTTCTGTACAACTGCCTCCAGGTAAGTCCTGAGCCCATTATAATTTGCTCTTCTAAAGTCAGGAATTTTAACATTATTCATGCTACTATCAATACCATTCCATTTCATCTTGAATCTAATTTCACAATGGTCACTATTACCCAAATTTCCTCCAATCTCAGTATCCTTAATAATTTCTTCCCTATTTGTCAGAACTAAATCCAGTATATTATTACCTCTAGTGGGTTTGTTAATAATCTGCCTCAGAAAATTATCTTGGACAACATTCAAAAATTCCTCAGCCTCCTGATCACCCACAAGAGCTTCCCAGTCTATATTTCTGTAATTAAAATCGCCGATTATACACACATGCTTACTTCTACATGCCCGTTCAATCTCCTGCCACAGAAGATTTGAAGCTTCCTTACTAAGATTTGGTGTATAATAATCCTATGACAAGCTTGTTTTTACCTTCCTTTACATTTAGCCATAATGACTGTGTTATCATCTAATTTAATTGTACTGTTTACACAACACTGGAGATTATCTTTAATATAAATAATAACCCCTCCTCCTCTCTTCCTATTCCTATCTGTATGGAACATGTTAAAGCCCTCAATCTCAACCTCAGGTTTAAAGTGATTACCTGCCAAATCAAGCCATGACTCTGTTATCGCAATTATATCAAAATTCTCTTCACTCACTAACGCTCTTAAGAGATCTATCTTATTCCTTATACTCCGACCATTTGTGTAGTATATTTTTAAGGTTTTTTTATTATTCCCATCTTCATTGCATCGTGCTTTTTTATTCCTAGTTATCTGCTCATTCACTTGTGCATTAGTCCCCCTATAACGCATCAGTATGCCCTCTCCCCTAGCTATTCCTCTATCTCTGCATCCCTTCCATTTCCTACACCTGCCCTCCATTCCTGTTATTCCCTTACCTCTAACAGCTTCTAGTTTCCCACCCGTAAGGACCTAATCACACTATCCAGCTCCCCCCATAGAACCTCAACACCTGCCCAACTAAGATGGAGCCCATCCATCGCATACAACCTCCTATTCCCGTAAAACCCTCCCCAGACATCTACAAACACCAATCCTAACTCCTCACACAGTCCTTTCACAAATTCATTCAAACCAATTGCACGCGACAACCATTCTAACCCCACATTTAATCTCAGAAGCACACCAGAAATACCTTTTACCCTGCTTTTACTCATCCTTTCAACTAACCTTTTATACTGCTCATGTAACTCACATGTACCCACCTTCTTTACATCATTCACTCCCACATGCGTAATCACAACTGCATCCCTCTCACACCCAGAAACCAGCCTATCATACCTCTCACAAACATCACTTACACCAGCACCCGGCAGACAAACTCTCATTCCCTTCCACTTGCTATCACTCAACTTCCTATCTAAATACCTAATCTGAGAGTCACCCATCACTAGCACCTCAGTCATTCTCCTATTCTGTCTTGGCCTAACATTACCCTCCCTCCTGCTCTCAGTCACACTACCACCCATCCTGCTTTCATCCACAATCACACCAGGCAAATCACTTTCACACTCTTCCTCTCTCAGGACATTGAATCTGTTAGTCAACCTAACAGGTTCTATGTCCCTCTCATTCACACACCTAACCTGTCCTAACTTATCTATCCTATCCATTTTCACCCACCATTCATCATCACTCACAACTTCCACACTATTCCCAGTCCTAGCCCTATCTTCCATCCTCTTAGCACTAATCTCACCCTTCAATCGCACACTTGCATCTCTTCTCACCTCAAACACCAAATCATTCAACCTCTTACATTCCCCACTCAATCTCCTAACCTCCCCTTCCAGAAAACACACACGGCATTCAGTTACATTCACTCTCCTTTCAACTCCACATGCATCACACACTACTTTCAAATGGCATGCTCTCACCATCTATACAAACAGCCATACTCTCAGAAATTTACTAAGGAAAAAGTTAAACTCACCCCCCAAAAATTGAGCTCTTTAAAAAATTTTCTGGGATAGATAAATTGGATGTTAGCAAGTTTTTTGAGTTAGATGATGGAAATCAGACTAGAGGTCACCACTTGAAAATTAAAAAGCAAGGGTGTAGGTTGGATTTAAGAAAATATTTTTTCACCAATAGAGTGGTAGACTTCTGGAACAAATTGCTGCGGAGGGTAGTAGGTAGTCCAAATTTAAATGTATTTAAGAGTAGGTTGGATGAGTTTATGGGGAGGGAAGGTTGTGATGGTTCCTAAGTTTTGTATATATTAATATTGTTTGTAGATATCTATAGCTGGATGATTTAGTTCTTGACAAGCCTTGATTGGTGATACCCTTGTTTCTGGATGCAATCCTCTGGATGTAGTTTTCCTGGGAGTTTAGGTGCCTTAAAAAAAGAGGCTGTTTGACTCGGATGACCTATGATGAGCCCTTGTGGCTTTTGTCATCTGATATATTATATTGTGGGGGACTTTGATTTTGTCTTCCCCTGGTGATGGTGCTTTTTGTGGGTGGGTTTTGACGGATGTGGATGACCTTTGATAGGCCCTTGTAGCTTTTGTCATCCGTGAAATTATGTTATGTTATGTTAAGATGCGACCCTAATGTTAGAGGTGGAGGGGTCCTCCAATACTTCCATGAGAGCCTGCCTATTACTTCTATGAATTTGTATGATGATGGCACATGTGGATGTATCACAACATTTTTCTCCACTATAAAAACATGTGTAGTAATATATCGCCCTCCCGGAGATGAGACAACTAGTTTTTCAAATATGCTCAACTTTATATCCCAGTCAATCAAAGGTAATACTGATTCATCTTATCAAGTTTATCTAGCTGGTGACACAAACCTTCCGTTTATTGATTGGACTGATGAATCCTTCAAACCAGGAACTACGTCACTAAATCAAGAGATGGGTGGTTCTCTGCTTCAATTTCTCTCTGAAAAGATGATGAACCAATACATTCATATCCCAACAAGAGGTAACAACATCCTTGATATCTTTAGCACTAACAATCCAAACTTGGTTTTATCCACAGAGACTGTTGACACAATGACAGTTAAAATACAAATCCAAGCACAGTATGAAAATCATAGACTAGATATGTCAGACAGGTCCTGTGGTGATTTCCAAGGACTTGATTTTTCCAGGGGTGACTATGAAAAGCTCAACACTGCCATCTATGAAATTGACTGGCAGGCATTTCACAATATGTGTTGTTTCAAAGAGTTTCCTATCCTAGTCACAATGATTCTTCTTCAGTTTGCTATGGAATATATCCCCAGAAAGAGACTAAGAAGTGGAAAGCCCAAAAAAGCACACACCTTAAGAAGAAAAAAGAAGAGAATTCAGAGCAAGCTACAGAAAGTAAAGAGGACTGCTTTAAATGACAATAGAATCAGGAAATTAGAGCGAGAGTTGGCACTTTGTGTATTTGACATAAAGGAATGTCACCTAAAACACCTAGAAAAAGATTAAAAAATTGCATTTCTAATATCAAGACAAATCCCAAGTGCTTTTACTCATACGCCAAGACTCTATTAAGCATGAAGAGTAGGGTCCACCTTATCAAAAGTAATGTGAGAGACCTTGTTAGCAACCCTACCAACATAGCAAATATACTCCAATCACATTTTTCAGATGTATACAGAAACCCCAATGCTGAGGGCTTAAGATTACCAAACTTTGCCTCCCCAAATATTGAAGAACCCTGAACAGATGACAAAATTAATCTAACAGAAGCGGAGATCTTGGAAGCAATCAGCAAGATCAATAATAATTCTGCTAGTGGACCAGACAGTATCTCAGCAAAATTTATAAAAAATTGTGCGAGTTCAATTATAAAACCTCTGTTCATTATCTGGAATGAATCCATTGAATATGGAATAGTCCCGAAATTCTACAAAATGGCTTATATAACTCCGATCCATAAAAAAGGCAACAAAATAACTGCTGGAAATTATAGACCCTCCAATTTCATCAAGATTTTTGAGCGTTGTCTCAGGAAAATTATGATAAAATTTCTAGAAAATAAAATTATAAGGAAAAATCAACATGGCTTCAGATCCAGTCATAGTATGCTGACAGAGCTGATAGCTCATGTTGACAAAGTTTTAAGTGATCTACTTGATGGAACTGACACTGATGCTATCTAGTTGGATTATGCAAAAGCTTTCGATAAAGTTGACCTGACTATGCATGAAACATGATGTGAACTGTGGATAGCTGAGATGCCCTTCCCCACAGCTCTCCAAAGCTATGTGGTAGACGCTGATCTCCAGTTGTACTCAGTTGTTCTAACTAGTGACCTGTCATGGACTCCTCATATACGAATGATGTGTCTGAGAGTAAGAAATGCAGCTGCCTGGGCAGCTAGTGTATTTGGGTCTAGAGATTCCCTTTCTGTTAACTATTTACAAGTCCATGGTCCGGTCCCACATGGAATACGCCTGTCCTTTGTGGAACCCAGTCAAGGTAGGTGATATTCACTATATTGAATCTGTCCAAAGAGAATACACAAGAAAAATTTGTGGATATCAAAATTTTACATACTGGGAGACTCAAAAAAGTGTGCTTAATGTCCTTACAAAGAAGGAGGGAACGTTTTATTATAATTAATATTTACAAGATACTACATGATGTATGTCCCAATGATCCCCAAATAAAATTCCATCACCAATCAAGACTGGGTATACAAGCAGTTATTCCCCCACTAAGAGGCTCTAACCCAGCACTTCTAACGAAGTATGACTCTTCTTTCACTGTAGTAGGTCCAGATTTGTGGAACTCCCTGCCAACAGCTTACATTGATTGGAAGTCTTAATGCATTCAAGACACAGCTAACCAAGTTTCTCTTCTCTCTACCCAACAAGTCACCAGTACCTGGTCTCCCCTGGGCTCACAGCCACTCTGTGTCTGAATTAGCAAGAAGAGGATGGCAGTCTGGACAATGAGATGGCCAGGTGAGGTCTGCACACCTTCTTCAAGTATTCAAGTCAGTCACCAGACCTAAATCCTATCGAGAACCTGTGGCGAGAATTATAACTAAAGATTCAGAAAAGGGACCCAAGAAATCTAACAGATTTAAAAAGAATATAACAAAATACCTACAAATATTTGTAAGAACCTCATAAGTAAATATCCCAAACGGTTGGAAGCTGTACTAGCGATGAAAGGTCATACTTTTTGAAACGTTCGTTTGATATTTTTGCCGTAATCATAATAATGTTTTACTATTTTTGCAATATGATATTAATTTGTATTCAACGTACATAAGATGTTTAATTTTCGATTACTTTGCTGTTGTGTAACATTATTCTATAAACAATTATGATTATATACTGGGGGTTGTGCCCCCCAGCACCCTCCAATATAGATTGCTTCTAATTCATACTTTGTATCCACTCTTATTACCTCTTTGCGCTACTCAGTCCTATCGTAGGCAGCATACACATAGCCTGCCCACGTCTCTATTCCCATCCCTTGTAGTCTCAACTTATAGTTTGCTTTCATCCTTGCCACCCTCTCTTCATACCTACTCCAGCCCATTTCTCCTCTCAGTGCCTCTATTGCTACATAGGGATTGGCCCCTAGTGCAATTCTTGCCACTTTGTTTATCTTTTCCATTCTCTCCAATTCTGTCTTTGTCAGGTTCAGGTTGTTGAGCCACCTTTTTTATCGGGATATGGCATTTATTTTTCCGTGGAGAAGAGAAATAATTTATTAGCCTTGTTCATTTCTCTTCTTCCACACACTGCAAAAATTTCTTTATTGCTCTTACTATTCTTATTCTCTTATCATATATATCTTTTTTTCCACACTCAGTCCATAATCCTCCCTTCTCTCCACCTCCTCCCACTTTTCTCTTCCTAACTCTATCACCAATTCTTCTTTCAAGTTCTCCCTCTCGTGACCGTGGCCCACACATTCCACAATCAAATGTTGTATAGATTCTCTCTGCCCCAATAGGTACCATTCACATCTGTCTTCTCCATTCCATCTGTATGTCCTCCCCTTCACCTCCAAGGATCCAGGCCGTGCCTTGAATAGTAGTTGGCTTGCAAAACTCCCATCATACATATTCTCAATGCAAGGCTCCTTTTTGCCTCTGTATACATTCAGACTTCTCTTTCCATTTATTCCTCTTCTCCAGAGCCTTTCTCCTGAATCTAATATTTTTTGTTTCAGCTTTCATTATGCTCTGTTCTCTATATAGATTGCTTCTAATTCATACTTCGTATCCACTCTTATTACCTCTTTGCGCCACTCAGTCCTATCGTAGGCAGCATACACATAGCCTGCCCACGTCTCTATTCCCATCCCTTGCAGTCTCAACTTATAGTTTGCTTTCATCTTTGCCACCCTCTCCTCATACCTACTCCAGCCCATTTCTCCTTTCAGTGCCTCTACTGCTATATAGGGATTGGCCCCTATTGCAATTCTTGCCACTTTGTTTTGGATCTTTTCCATTCTCTCCAATTCTGTCTTTGTCACTTTGCAGACTTCATACCCATACAGGCTTCTTGGGACTGCTATCCCTTTCCACAGTTCCTTTATACTTATTTGCTTGCTTAGTTGCCATATTCCTCAGCATGCCAGTCATTTTAAGAGTATCTACTTCATTTTGTCTTTTATGCTTCTCAAATATATCCTTCTGGTTACAGGGATAGGTGGCCTGAGTTGTCTTTACACAAATGCTTGTAGTCTTAGAAATAAGAGGGATGAATTATTTAGTTATATCATTCATGAAGATATAGATATAATATGTATAGTTGAATCATGGGTTAATGAAAATATATTTAATGATAATGTGAGTGAATTTGAAATAGAGGGTTATAATATGTACATTAGTCAAAGGAGAGATATGACTGGTGGTGGGTTGATTATTTATATCAGAAATAGCATTTCTTCAAATCTAACTCTATAAAGCAAGGAGAAGGTGAATCATTATGGATAGATATTAAGGTTGGTAAAAATAGGAAAATACACTTGGGAGCTTTTTATAAACCACCAGGACAAACTGATTGTATTGATGAGTTAATGATTAGGGAAATAAGTAAAGGGTGCAAAGAAGATACAGTTATTCTTGGTGACTTTAATTTAACTTCTGTAGACTGGAAAAATATGATAGGAAGAGATAGAGCAAGTTGTAAGTGTATGGAGTGTTTTGAGGATAACTTTTTGACCCAATTTGTTAATAAGCCAACAAGGGTTGCCAATATATTAGATCTAATTCTTTCAAATGATGATCACTTGGTTCAAGGATTGAGTGTAGGGGAATAAGAACATAAGAAAAGAAGGAGACTGCAAAAGACCATTCATGGCCTACACTTGGCAGCTCCTGTTCCATTCAACACACAAAAGATTTCTTACCAGAGAAAAGTCATCAACATTGTCACCCTTAACAGGAGTTCGTCAGATCTAATCTACAATATACATAATATGCATCCAGAGGATTATGTCCATTCATGCAACCGCAAAATATAATCTTCCCACTCCTTAGAAAAATATATACATATGTACATAAAAAAAAGTCAGTCCCATCTAGCAGCTTCATCCATATATTTATCTAATCTATTCTTAAAACTACCCAGAGAGGAGGCTTCTATCACATGCCTAGTGAGCCTATTCCATTCATCTACCACACGATTTGTAAACCAATTCCTCCCAATCTCCTTCCTAAACCTATACTTATCAAGCTTAAACCCATTGCTACGTGTCCTGTCATGTTCACTAAGTATAAGAACCTTACCCAGATCCCCTTTATTATATCCTTTTACCCATTTGAAGACTTCAATCAATTCCCCTCTGACTCTTCTCCTTTCCAATGTATGTAGATTTAGTTTTCTGAGCCTTTCACCATAGGGTAAGTTCCTTAGCCTACCAATCATCTTTGTCATCCTTCTCTGCACAGACTCAAGCAAATCAATATCCTTCCTATAATATGGTGACCAAAATTGTACTGAATAGTCTAGATGAGGCCTAACTAGCGCCAGATACAGTTTTAGAATGACTTCAGCACTCTTATTGCTTACACTCCTCCTAATGAATCCCAATATCCTATTAGCTTTATTCTTAGCATTTAGACATTGCTTTCTAGGACGAAGGTCTGAACTTACCAAAATACCCAAGTCTCTCTCACAATCAGTCCTCCCTAAAATTCTGCCATTTAATTTATAACTATTCAATGGATTATTTCTACCTATACTAAGTACACTACATTTGTCTATGTTAAACTTCATTTGCCATTTCTGGGCCCAATTGGACAGAATGGTCAATTCCTCCTGCATTACAACAGCATCAGAATCAGCCCTAATGGCCCTACCTAGCTTAGTATCATCAGCAAATTTACTCAGGTCACTACTTATACCTATGTCAAGATCATTAATATAAATTAAGAATAGCAAGGGACCCAAAACAGATCCTTGAGGAACTCCACTGCTAACACACCCCCACTCAGATTTAACTCCATCTATACTAACTCTTTGCTGTCTGTCACCAAGCCATGACTGAATCCACCTAAATATACTGCCATCGATCCCGTGTGCTTTAACTTTGCTCAGAAGTCGTAAGTGTGGCACTCGATCAAAAGCCTTACTAAAGTCCAAGTATAAAATATCATAGTTTTCATCATTATCTGCTGCTTCATACACCTTACTATAAAAAGACAGCAAATTAGTCAGACAGGATTTACCCTTACTAAAGCCATGCTGTGATTCTTTTATCAACTTATGCTTATCCAAGTGATCTCTAATATTCCTTGCTATAATAGATTCCATCATTTTCCCTACCACTGATGTCAAACTTACTGGTCTGTAATTAGACATATTTGTTTTATCCCCTTTCTTAAATATAGGTATCACATTGGCTTTCTTCCATGCCACTGGCACAATGCCACTCTCCAATGATTTTCTAAAGATGCATGCTAGGGGCTCACTTAACACATCCTTACATTCTTTCAAAATTCTAGTAAAGAGCTCATCAGGACCGGGTGCTTTACTACTTTTGATTTTATCAATTTCCTTTGTCACTATCTCCTTTGTGATCAATATATCCTTTAATTTCTCTTCATCATTACCCCGAAAGATCATTGACACCTCAGGTATATTTAGAGTATCCTCCTGTGTAAATACTGAGAGAAAAAATTCATTTATCATTCCAGCCATTGAGTCCCTATCACTCACTAATTCTCCATTGGAATCTATAAGTGGGCCTATTTTATCTCTAACCTTAGTTTTGTATAATTGATAAAAACTTTTAGGATCTTCCTTTGCCCTATTTGCCACTTTAATTTCATAATTTCTCCTTGCTACTCTAACTAACTTTTTAACATCTCTTGCTAGTTCATTATATCTCTGCCTTAAGTGATCCTCCCCATTTTTTATTTTCCTATAAATGCCCTTTTTAATGCCAATATAATGCTTAATTTTATCTGTCATCCATTTTGGGTCATTATTTTTAGTCCTAATCTCCTTATATGGAATGTTAATCATCTGACCTGTAATTAATTGCTCAATTATTCTTTCATACTCCTCTTCAATTGTAATCTCTTCCTCCTGGTGATTATTGTCTCCACTAACTGATATCATTGAATCTATTCCTGAATTGATTTCATTGCCTGGTTTCTGTACAACTGCCTCCAGGTAAGTCCTGAGCCCATTATAATTTGCTCTTCTAAAGTCAGGAATTTTAACATTATTCATGCTACTATCAATACCATTCCATTTCATCTTGAATCTAATTTCACAATGGTCACTATTACCCAAATTTCCTCCAATCTCAGTATCCTTAATAACTTCTTCCCTATTTGTCAGAACTAAATCCAGTATATTATTACCTCTAGTGGGTTTGTTAATAATCTGCCTCAGAAAATTATCTTGGACAACATTCAAAAATTCCTCAGCCTCCTGATCACCCACAAGAGCTTCCCAGTCTATATTTCTGTAATTAAAATCGCCGATTATACACACATGCTTACTTCTACATGCCCGTTCAATCTCCTGCCACAGAAGATTTGAAGCTTCCTTACTAAGATTTGGTGGTCTGTATAATAATCCTAAGACAAGCTTGTTTTTACCTTCCTTTACATTTAGCCATAATGACTGTGTTATCATCTAATTTAATTGTACTGTTTACACAACACTGGAGATTATCTTTAATATAAATAATAACCCCTCCTCCTCTCTTCCTATTCCTATCTGTATGGAACATGTTAAAGCCCTCAATCTCAACCTCAGGTTTAAAGTGATTACCTGCCAAATCAAGCCATGACTCTGTTATCGCAATTATATCAAAATTCTCTTCACTTGCTAACGCTCTAAGAGATCTATCTTATTCCTTATACTCCGACCATTTGTGTAGTATATTTTTAAGGTTTTTTTATTATTCCCATCTTCATTGCATTGTGCTTTTTTATTCCTAGTTATCTGCTCATTCACTTGTGCATTAGTCCCCCTATAACGCATCAGTATGCCCTCTCCCCTAGCTATTCCTCTATCACTGCATCCCTTCCATTTCCTACACCTGCCCTCTATTCCTGTTATTCCCTTACCTCTAACAGCTTCTAGTTTCCCACCCGTAAGGACCTAATCACACTATCCAGCTCCCCCCATAGAACCTCAACACCTGCCCGACTAAGATGGAGCCCATCCATCGCATACAACCTCCTATTCCCGTAAAACCCTCCCCAGACATCTACAAACACCAATCCTAGCTCCTCACACAGTCCTTTCACAAATTCATTCAAACCAATTGCACGCGACAACCATTCTACCCCCACATCCAATCTCGGAAGCACACCAGAAACAACACCTTTTACCCTGCTTTTACTCATCCTTTCAACTAACCTTTTATACTGCTCACGTAACTCACATGTACCCACCTTCTTTACATCATTCACTCCCACATGCGTAATCACAACTGCATCCCTCTCACACCCAGAAACCAGCCTATCATACCTCTCACAAACATCACTTACACCAGCACCCGGCAGACAAACTCTCATTCCCTTCCACTTGCTATCACTCAACTTCCTATCTAAATACCTAATCTGAGAGTCACTCATCACTAGCACCTCAGTCATTCTCCTATTCTGTCTTGGCCTAACATTACCCTCCCTCCTGCTCTCAGTCACGCTACCACCCATCCTGCTTTCATCCACAATCACACCAGGCAAATCACTTTCACACTCTTCCTCTCTCAGGACATTGAATCTGTTAGTCAACCTAACAGGTTCTATGTCCCTCTCATTCACACACCTAACCTGTCCTAACTTATCTATCCTATCCATTTTCACCCACCATTCATCATCACTCTCAACTTCCACACTGTTCCCAGTCCTAGCCCTATCTTCCACCCTCTTAGCACTAATCTCACCCTTCAATCGCACACTTGCATCTCTTCTCACCTCAAACACCAAATCATTCAACCTCTTACATTCCCCACTCAACCTCCTAACCTCCCCTTCCAGAAAACACACACGGCATTCAGTTACATTCACTCTCCTTTCAACTCCACATGCATCACACACCACATACACACTACTTTCAAACGGCATGCTCTCACCATCTATACAAAAAGCCATACTCTCAGAAATTTACTAATGAAAAAGTTAACACTCACCAAAAAAAAAATTCTTGCTCAGGATTGCTGCTAGTTATCTTCCCCAAAAGTATTAATCACTAATGTATTTATTATACAGTGATTGATGTATTAAATAAATACAAGAAAAATTACACACCCAAATCAGTATTATATCCCAATCTTACAATGAGAATCAGGAGCTCCTGTAAGACAACCTTCCAGAACAAAGCCAGACAGTGATTATCAGATAGTTTGGTTTAATTTGCAAATAGTTAAGGGTAGAACAACAACAAACTCCACAAAAATTCCAAATTTTTATAGGGGAGATTACGATAAATTACACAACATGCTAAATCAGATTAGGTGGGATATAGAATTCCATGGAAAGAATACTTATGAGATGTGGGATATTTTTAAGACTATATTAAACATGGTTCAGGAACAGTGTATTCCAATGAAGTCTATTAGGAAGAAATGTAGGAAACCATTATGGTGGAATCAAGAAATAGCTAATAAAGTTTGAGAGAAAAAAAGGGCATACCAGAGATTACAAAGTGAGAGTAGTTTAGATAATTCAAACCATTATAAGTCAACCAGAAATGAACTAAATAAGATTAATAAGAAGACCAAAAGGACAGCAGAAATTAATTTAGCTAAAAACAATAATAAAGATCCTAAAAAATTCTTTAGCTATTATAGAATCAATAATAAATCTAACAGTGATAAAATAGGGCCTATTAAATATGAAGGGGTTTTGAAAGAATCTGATGAGGAAATAGTAGAGGTCCTTAATGATCATTTTGCTTCAGTATTCACAGAAGAGAAACCAGTTAGATTAATTGATAATAATTCTAGGTCAAGGGAAATAGTGATAAATTCTATTAATTTAGACAGAGAAGAAATTAAAGGGCTTATAATGCAGTTAAATACTAGTAAGGCATCTGGCCCTGACAACATTCATTCTAGGATACTCAAAGAAGGTGTAGAAAGTATTGCAGTGGCTCTTGAGAAGATATTTATTAGATCACTAGAGTCTGGAGAAATACCAAATGATTGGAAATTGGCAAATGTAGTGCTAATTTTTAAAAAGGGAAGCAAATAGGACACAAATAACTTTAGACCGGTAAGCTTAACTTTTATAGTCTGTAAAATTCTTGAGAAGATGGTTAAAAAGGGAATTTCTGATCATCTAGAGAGTAGCAGGTTAATTAATGATGCTCAGCATGGTTTTAGAAAAGGTAGATCGTGTTTAACTAATTTACTGGATTTTATGGATTATGTAACTAAAGAATTAGATAGGGGTGAGAAAGTTGATGTGATCTACTTAGATTTCAGCAAAGCTTTTGATAAGGTTTCACATAAAAGACTAGTTCATAAATTAAAGCTGCATGGGATATATGGGAAGGTTTTAAATTGGATAACTGAATGGATGAAAAATAGGAAACAGAGAGTTGTACTCAATGGAGTGAGGTGAGAGTGGAGGAATGTTATTAGTGGTGTACCTCAGGGATCAGTTTTAGGCCCTTTATTATTTATAATCTATGTAAATGATCTTGGACAAGGTGTAAATAGCAAAGTGTCAATTTTTGCTGATGACACTAAATTGGCAGCTGTAGTCAAATAGGTTGAGGGTAGCTTTAAAGTGCAGGGTGACTTAAATAAGTTGTTAGCTTGGGCTCAGAAGTGGCAGATGACTTTTAACCTTAATAAATGAAAAGTTATTAACATGGGGAGAGATAATAGGGAATTTAGCTATGAGATGGATGGGTATTGGCTTAATTCAGTTGAAGATGAGAAGGACTTAGGAGTAGTAGTAGATAGGTCACTGAAATTTTCAAAGCAGTGTATTGAGGCAAAAAATAGAGCAAATAGGCTGCTAGGTTACATTAAAAGAAATGTTAGCTACAAGAGTAAGGAGGTCATCCTTAAACTATACAACTCTTATGCCAGGCCACATTTAGAGTACCCTATACAGGCATGGTCACCACATTTTAGACATGATATAAACTTATTAGAGTCAGTACAAAGGAGGGCAACAAAAATAATACCTTCCCTGAAGCACCTTGAATATGAAGATAGACTGAGTGTATTAAATATGTTTTCATTTGAAAGAAGGTGTGTGAGGGGAGATATGATTGAGCTTTTTAAAATCTTTTCTGCGATGGATAAATTGGATTTCAGCAAGTTATTTGAGTTAGAAGGTAGTAATAGAACTAGAGGTCACCACTTAAAGATTAAAAAACAGAGGTGCAGACTGGATGTTAGAAAATATTTTTTGGTAATACTTCAGATTCGGGGTGCACGGTAGATGGGCTGTTAGTTGGCTACAACTTTGGGCTACAGCATATCTCTTATGACGTCAGACAGTAGCGTCAGATGTGACCAATCACTGCATATATTTTTTTGTTGTTTGGGGGATTTGTAACTTTTAGTCTATTATTTACTAAATATCTGCGCTCTGCTCGTTTATAGTTTTTTTTCTAAGTCAGGTAAGGTTTCTTGATGTCTTTTATTGTTTTTTGTTTTGTTTTCGTATTTTTTGTTAGCTGCAAATGATAACAGCTTCTTAATGGCAACACCATAGCTTATAAATAGGACCCGTTTTGCAAATGTTTTTCTTTCATTATTGTGTTTTTGTGCTCTCCATGTGCTTCTTTGTTATTCGAATTCGGCTTTACTTTGTATAATCGCGAAAAACTTTTAGATTATCTAGAGGTGCATAAACTAATCAAGAAACCTATAAAAGTAAGAATTCTTTGTTAATAGGTTAACATAACATAACATAATTTCACGGATGACAAAAGCCACAAGGGCCTATCAAAGGTCATCCGCATCCATCAAAACCCACCCACAAAAAGCACCATCACCAGGGAAAGACAAAATCAAAGTCCCCCACAATATAATATAACAGATGACAAAAGCCACAAGGGCTCATCATAGGGCATCCGAGTCAAACGTCCTCTTTTTTTAAGGCACCCAAACTCCCATGAAAACTACATCCAGAGGATTGTGTCCAGAAACAAGGGTATCACCAATCAAGGCTTGTCAAGAACTAAATCATGCAGCTATAGATATATACAAACAATATTAATATATACAAAACTTAGGAACCATCACAACCTTCCCTCCCCATAAACTCATCCAACCTACTCTTAAATACATTTTAATTTGGACTACCTACTACCCTCCGCGGCAATTTGTTCCAGAAGTCTACCACTCTATTGGTGAAAAAATATTTTCTTAAATCCAACATACACCATTGCTTTTTAATTTTCAAGTGGTGACCTCTAGTCCGATTTCCATCATCTAACTCAAAAAACTTGCTAACATCCAATTTATCGATCCCAGAAAAAATTTTAAAGAGCTCAATCATATCCCCTCTCACACACCTCCTTTCGAACGAGAACATATTTAATACCCTCAGTCTATCTATATATTCAAGGTGCCTCAGGGAAGGAATAATCTTTGTTGCCCTCCGTTGCATTGACTTGAGAAGGTTAATATCGTGTCTAAAATGTGGGGATCATGCCTGTATACAGTAGTACTCTAGATGTGGCCTAACATAAGAGTTATAGAGTTTAAGAATAACCTCCTTACTTTTGTAACTGACATTTCTCTTAATGAAACCCAGCACTCTATTTGCCCTATTTCTTGCTTCAATACACTGCTTAGAAAACCTTAATGACTTATCTATTACTACTCCTAGATCTTTCTCATCCTCTACAGAGCTCAGCCAATGCCGATCCATTTCATAGTTAAATTCTCTATTATCTTTTCACATGTTAATAACTTTGCACTTATCAAGGTTGAAAGTCATTTGCCACTTATGTGCCCAGGATAACAATTTATTTAAATCCCCCTGCACTTTAAAATTATCATCAATATCTTTAACTACAGCTGCTAATTTGGTATCATCCGCAAAAATTGACACTTTATTATTAACTGCCTCCCCAAGATCGTTTATATAGATGACAAATAATAATGGACCGAAAAATGATCCCTGAGGAACCCCACTGATAACATCCCTTCACTCTGACTTTACACCATTTAGCACTACCTTTTGCTTCCTGTCTTTCAGCCACTCAGCTATCCAATTTGAAACACCCCCACATATCCCAATCATTTTTAATTTATGAACTAGTCTCCTATGTGGTACCTTATCAAATGCTTTACTAAAATCTAAGTAAATTATATCTACATTCTCTCCCTTATCTACTTGATCTGTTACAAACTCCACAAAGTCTAGTAAATTAGTCAAACATGATCTACCTGATCTAAACCCATGCTGAGCATCGCTGATTAACCCCTCCCTCTCTAGATGTGGCAAATCCCTTTTTTAACTATTTTCTCAAGAATTTTACAGACTACAGGAGTTAGGCTAACTGGTCTAAAGTTATTTGGATCCTCTTTACTACCCTTCTTGAAAATGGGGACTACATTTGCTCTGTTCCAATCATCGGGTATTTCTCCATATTCCAGTGACCTAGTATACAACTTCTCCAGAGCTATTGAGATACTTTCTACCCCTTCTTTAAGTATCCTAGAATGAATATTATCAGGGCCGGATGCCTTGGTAGTATCTAACTCACCTATTAGTTCTTTTATCATCCTCCAATCCACACTAATGGTAGTAAACACCTCTTTCCCTGACCCATGAGTACTATTACATAAGACTATTTAGTTTCTCCTTTGTAAATACTGATACAAAATGACGATTTAGTACCTCAACTATTTCCTCATCAGTTTCTCTCACAACCCCTTCATATTTGATAGGCCCTATTTTAACTCTGCCAGACTTATTATTAATTTTATAGTAACTAAAGAACTTTCTAGGATCTTTGTTGCTATCCTGAGCTAATTTAATTTCTGACACCCTTTTGTTCTTCTTTATAATCTTATTTAACTCATTCCTAGCCATTCTATAATCACTTAAATTTTGAATATTATTTTGTACCTGTAATTTTTTATATGCCCTTTTCTTCTCTGAAATTTTTCTATCTCCTGATTCCACCTTAATGGTTTCCTACTTTTGTTCCAAATGGCCTTCATTGGGATACATTGTTCTTGGACTACATTTATTATATGCTTGAATGTATCCCACATCCCATAAGCATTTTTACCTCTGAATTCTACATCCCAGTCTACAAAATTTAGCAAGCTTTGGAGTTTTACATAATCTCCCTTATGAAAATTTGGAACTTTTACAGCATTCTTGGTTATTTTACCCTTCTCAATTCCCAAGTTAAAACGAACTATCTGATGGTCACTATTTCCCAATGCTTCCCCAACAGTCAATTCTTGAACTAAATGATCACTGTTAGAAAGTACTAAATCTAATATATTGTCCCCCCTCGTTGGCTCATTAACAAATTGATTCAAAAAATTATCCTCAAAGCATTCTATGAACCTGCCACTTGTTCTATCCCTACCTATCATATTTTCCCAGTCCACAGAGTTTAAGTTGAAGTCCCCAATAATAACTGCATCTGTTTCACATCCCTTACTTATTTCCCTTATCATTAGTTCATCCTGAATGACCTCACCTCTATCGCCTTGGAACCTATTTCTGTTATCTGCCAAGTCCATTCTATTTTCAGTACTATAATGTCCTCTCATAATTCCCTGACCACTATTAGTATCTACTTTCCCGCCCGCAAAGACCTAATAATACGATCATACTCCTCCCACAACACATCTACCCCCCTCCTACTCAAATGCAGTCCATCCATCGCATAAATTTCTTTCATTTCAACAAACCAATCCCACACATCCACAAACATGACACCTTCCATCTCACACATCTTCCTCACATAATCATTCAGCCCAATCGCACCAGACATCCATTCTACCCCAACATCCATTCTTGGAAGCACACCTGTCACAACACCTTTCATTCTACTTTCTTTCACCTTTTCTGCCAGTAAAAAGCTGTTGGGGAGAAAAAAAACCCCAGTAAATTCAAGAAGACTGCTTGTGGGGGAGATATCACTGCAGGGGGACCACTCTGCGATGATCCTGAGTTTCAATCAATTGGAGGGGGGATCTGGGGGGCATAGCCCCCCAGTACATACTTGTATACAAAAAAATATTACGCCGTGATTGTTCACATCTGATACTACCATCTGACGTCATAAGAGATATATTGTAGCCCAAAATTGTAGCTGACTAACAGCATCATATACCGTGCGCCCCGAATCTGAAGTGTTACCTATTTTTTCACTAACAAAAATAATACCTTCCCTGAAGCACCTTGAATATGAAAATAGACTGAGGATATTAAATATGTTCTCATTTGAAAGAAGGAATATGAGGGGAGATATGATTGAGCTTTTTAAAATCTTTTCTGTGATGTATAAATTGGATTTCAGCAAGTTATTTGAGTTAGAAGGTAGTAAACATAACATAATTTCACGGATGACAAAAGCCACAAGGGCCTATCAAAGGTCATCCGCATCCGTCAAAACCCACCCACAAAAAGCACCATCACCAGGGGAAGACAAAATCAAAGTCCCCCACAATATAATATAACATGACAAAAGCCACAAGGGCTCATCATAGGTCATCCGAGTCAAACGGCCTCTTTTTTAAGGCACCCAAACTCCCAGGAAAACTACATCCAGAGGATTGCGGCCAGTAACATAACATAACATAACATAATTT
The DNA here is from genome assembly GCA_963969495.1 of Ceratothoa steindachneri. Lineage (NCBI taxonomy): Eukaryota > Metazoa > Arthropoda > Malacostraca > Isopoda > Cymothoidae > Ceratothoa > Ceratothoa steindachneri. Next base: position 78,656,314 of record OZ018324.1, on the reverse strand, counting down.
AACGGATGACAAAAGCCACAGAGGTGCAGACTGGATGTTAGAAAATATTTTTTCACTAACAGAGTGGTGGATTATTGGAATAGTTTGCCACCTGAGACTGTAGACAGCCCAAACTTGAATGTTTAAAATTGCAGATTGGATGATCATATGGAGATGGAGGGTTAACTTCTTACTTTGTGGTATGGGGTTATGTTTCTTGATTCATTCCTGTGGATGCAGTTTCTTTTTATTGTATATTTTGGGGACTTGGATTTTGGTCTGTCTACAGTCTCAGGTAGCAAAACTATTCCAATAATCCACCACTCTATTGGTGAAAAAATATTTTCTAATATCCAGTCTGCACCTTTGTTTTTTAATCTTTAAGTGGTGACCTTTAGCTCTAATACTACCTTCTAACTCAAATAACTTGCTGAAATCCAATTTATCCATCACAGAAAGGATTTTAAAAAGCTCAATCATATCTCCCCTCACACACCTTCTTTCAAATGAAAACATATTTAATACACTCAGTCTATCTTCATATTCAAGGTGCTTCAGGGATGGTATTATTTTTGTTGCCCTCCTTTGTACCAACTCTAATAAGTTTATATCATGTCTAAAATGTGGTGACCATACCTGTATACAGTACTCTAAATGTGGCCTGGCATAAGAGTTGTATAGTTTAAGGATGACCTCCTTACTCTTGTAGCTAACATTTCTTTTAATGTAACCTAGCAGCCTATTTGCTCTATTTTTTGCCTCAATACACTGCTTTGAAAACTTCAGTGACCTATCTACTACTACTCCTAAGTCCTTCTCATCTTCAACTGAATTAAGCCAATACCCATCCATCTCATAGCTAAATTCCCTATTATCTCTCCCCATGTTAATAACTTTGCATTTATTAAGGTTAAAAGTCATCTGCCACTTCTGAGCCCAAGCTAACAACTTATTTAAGTTCCCCTGCACTTTAAAGCTACCCTCAACTTCTTTGACTAGAGCCGCCAATTTAGTGTCATCAGCAAAAATTGACACTTTGCTATTTACACCTTGCCCAAGATCATTTACATAGATTATAAAGGTAAATATGTAGATTATCAGCGCGAATGATGGGACGTACTATTTCGTCTGTGTTCCAAAATGTTTCACGTTTTTTGAGTACATTTAAGGGCACGACTCGTGTGGGGGTAAGCACAATGGGGGGACTACACTACGATGATCCTAAGTTTCATTAAATTGGGGGGGGTCTGGGGGGCACAGCCCCCCAGTATATAATCCTAATTGTTTATAGAATAATAATTTGAAAAGGACTCAAATGCGCATGAATATTCCGACACGAGTGAACGATAATATTTACACACAAAAAATTTTTTTCAGCCGGGCCGCTAATCTACATATTTACCATTATAAATAATAAAGGGCCTAAAACTGATCCCTGAGGTACGCCACTAATAACATTCCTCCAGTCTGACCTCACTCCATTCAGTACAACTCTCTGTTTCCTATTTTTCATCCATTCAGTTATCCAATTTAAAACCTTCCCATATATCCCATGCAGCTTTAATTTATGAACTAGTCTTCTATGTGGAACCTTATCAAAAGCTTTGCTGAAATATAAGTAGATCACATCAACTTTCTCACCCCTATCTAATTCTTTAGTTACATAATCCATAAAATCCAGTAAATTAGTTAAACACGATCTACCTTTTCCAAAACCATGCTGAGCATCATTAATTAACCTGCTACTCTCTAGATGATCAGAAATTCCCTTCTTAACCATCTCAAGAATTTTAGACTATAAAAGTTAAGCTTACCGGTCTAAAGTTATTTGTGTCCTCTTTGCTTCCTTTTTTAAAAATTGGCACTACATTTGCCAATTTCCAATCATTTGGTATTTCTCCACTCTAGTGATCTAATAAATATCTTAAGAGCTACTGCAATACTTTCTACACCTTCTTTGAGTACCCTAGAATGAATGCTGTCAGGGCCAGATGCCTTACTAGTATTTAACTGCATTATAAGCCCTTTAATTTCTTCTCTGTCTACATTAATAGAAGAAGCTGAACAAGCTAGAAAGTATGGTACATGTTTATCTAACCACTATGTGGCTCACCATCGAACATGTTTCATCAGAAATATTGGCCGTACGGTTCTTTAGTGAGGCATTGTCTTTACATTAGGTGTGAATTTGCATCGATATACTTAGCACGTGTGTATACAATAACAGGATTTACACTTAAAAAGGGGTGTGGATGAGGTTCAAAATGGATAAAGTCAAAAGAAGTCTATACAAGACAATAACTCACTTGCAAACGCCAGTGAATAAAATAAAATAATATACACTGTATTTATTAAATTTAATGCGCACTTGAAACGAATTATACACACAAATATATATATATATATATATATATATATATATATATATATATATATATATATATATATATATATATATATATATATATATTGGGTTGAGGAATAAGTTCTTGCGGTTTTATCAAATTTATTCATAAGATTAAGAATTTTGGAAAAACTTCATTTTTAATTGATAACAATATGCAATTTAATCAATAATGTATTCTCCGTTGTTATTTACGACTTCTTCCCAACGTTCAACTAGTTCTTCAATGCCTCTGCAATATTTATCTCTGGATTTGGACTCAAAGAATTCGTCTAACCAGGTTCTTAATTCCATATCAGTATTGAACGAAACGCCGCGCAAATTGTTGGAGAGCGATCGGAACAGATGGAAATCTGATGGAGCCAAGTTGGCGAATATGGAAGATGCGGCAGGATTTCCTAATTTAGCGTTTATGCGTCTTTTGTCATATTTGCAATGTGAGGACGAGCACTGTCGTGTTGCAAAAGGACTCCACAACGTCAATGAGGTCGCTTTTCACGAATAGCTTCGGCGAGTCGATACATTTGTTGAACGTAGAGTTCTGCATTGACAATTTCGTTGTTCGCAAGTAACTCATAAAGAATGATGCCTTCACAATCCCACCAGACACACAGCCTCGTCTTTCGTGGATGAAGTCCTTTCTATAATCGCGGAAGTGTTTTTTTATTGGGGCTAAGCCATTGTTTTCGATGGTTCATGTTGACATAAACACACCACTTTTCGTCGCCAGTGATGATGCGGTGAGAGGAAATCTGTCCTTATATCCACGAATAGCTGTGGGACGAGCAAGCAAACCAGCGGCAATCGTGGAGCGTTGAAGTGTGTTGCTTTCGCTCAAAGCGTACGGAACCCATGCACCGAGTTTTTGAACTTACCCCATCGAATGAAGGTGATTCACTACAGTTTTCTGATCACACGCCAATTGTACAGCCAATTCTCTAGTCGATTGACGAGGATTTTCATGAAGAAGGTCGTTCAATCGATCTTCATCCAACTTAATAGGGTGACCAGAACGTTCTTCGTCATTAAGACTGAAATGACCGTCTTGAAACGTGAAAACCACCATTGAATTGTCCTTTCTGATAAAGCATTTTCTCCGTAGACTGCACAAATATCGCGACGAGCTTTGCTGCGTTTGCATTGTTCCAGTCTCGATTGAAAATGAATAACAACAAGTGTCAAAAATGCGCCTTTCTTTCAACTTGACATTCAATTTTGAGGGTACAGAGCAAAAATTAAAGTAACACAACTTTTAAATAAACCGCAATGACTTATTACTCAACTCCCTGACGTAGCCTAAGCAAAAGCCTAATAGTCTACGCTGTTAAGAGACGTAGCCTAACCTTTGCAAATTTTGCTCTCATTATTTATTATTGTTTCTTAATATCTGCACAAATCACGACAACAAAACTTAAATCAACACAACATTAAAAAAAACCGCAAGAACTTATTCCTCAACCTAATATATATATATATATATATATATATATATATATATATATATATACAGTAAACCCTCGATATAACGAACCTCAATATAACGAATTTCGGATATACCGAACCCAAAAAATTCAGTCAGACCTGCGTTACACGCAGCGCCACGGCACATCCACTCGCTGGCTCACAGCTCAGTCGGCTGTGAACATCGCACAGGAGAGGTTGTTCTGGTGTTCTCTTCCTCCTCCTACTTCCTCTCTTTATATACAGATTAACGAACGAACTTGGTTCGTTATTTCCATCGCTTTTAACGACCATCGGGTTTAACGAACGACCCCACGCCCCATATAGTTCGTTATATCGAGGGTTTAATATATATATATATATAGCTGAAACTCAAAAAGGAGCACGTGAGTAGATCAATAAATGCAAAAATCCTATAGGAAAATGAAAAGTGGATACCAAGTACTTTGGAACTTGTTCAGTTCATTCTCAAAGAATAACGAATAATTTTACAAAGTTGGTATATATATGAGAAACAACAGAGTGATGCCCTACCCATGTACAACGAACGGACACAGAATAGAAAAATATTATCCAAGACGGGTTTAGATACTGGATATGAAGGATAAAATCAAATAGATAAGGTAAACTTCCGGAAAGTCCGATTGTGAGCAAACAATGTAGACATTTAGGTCACAAAAATAAGTACATACGAACGCAATTATAAATACATAAAAATAAACAAGAGAAACATAACTAATTTAATAAATCAAAGGGCTAAGATTTAAAATGGACAATTTCGTTATAAATAAGCCATTCAATAACAGGGTCCAGTTTAAAGAGACCGTGGGATATATTAAAATTAGGCGAGGAATTAATGAATGAGCATTCGACAATATTTCTTTTAACAAAGTCATCAGATTTGTAAAAATAATTAGCCGAATTCTAAGTAATAGGGTGACTATTTTCAGATAAATGGACAAAGAAAGCACTATTACTTTCATCCCTTCTACGAGTAATATCATATTTATGTTGCGTCAAACGTACACTTAATGATTAACAGGTTTGCCCAAACTACTGCTTAAGGCAAACTGAACAATCGACAGAATAACCCTCCCCCATACTATTGTTATTATTATTATGAATCAAACTTTTGTACATGGTGAATTGATACTTAAATATGACAGAAATATTTAACTTATTCAAGAGGTGGGTATGCAAGGAAAAGGACTCAGAGTATGGTATTGGTTATTTGTGGGATTGATTTTTGTTATAAATCAGCCTAAAAAGCTATTTGAAAACCATTACCATAAATTTGTTGAATTGGATGGAATAGTCGCCTGCTAATATTTAGGCCTAACGACTGACGTGAACTGAATCTGGAAAACTTCGAAGGCTATAAGAAAACGGGTGATAACAAAATATATATTTATAAAATCAACGAATGCACAATGAGAGGATTGAATTGGGAAATAACTAGTGAGCGGTAGTTACAATTATACGAATGAATAGAGTAATGTAGAGTTCTCCATCCCTACATGTTTATAAAAATTCCCCCCAAAGTCAATATATATATATATATATATATATATATATATATATATATATATATATATATATATATATATCAAAGCGCTCTTCGATAAAATGAAAATGTTGCCAGCCGAATTTTAGCGGTGAATACCCTTTATATATATATATATATATATATATATATATATATATATATATATATATATATATATATATATATATAGGGTATAGGGTATTCACCGCGAAAATTCGGCTGGCAACATTTTCATTTTATCCAAGCGCACTTACACCCACGTTTCTTTCTCATTTGATTCCTGTGCTCATCGAGAAAGGTCAGTTCAGAAATTTAAGTCTCTTTTCTTAGCTTGTTGCCCCCCTCTGTATCAAACTCAAGTTAATTATGGCGTCTTTCATTTCCAGACCCATTAATAACGCTAACCATCAGTTCCAATTAATAACGATCATTATTAACCATCAATTCTCAATAATTTCAAATATATTTACTCCTAAATAATTATTTATCAATCGACAAAATTTCTAATTATTGTAATAACAAACAGTCATAATCCAATGTAATATTTCTTTGTTTTACTTTGCTGCCATTTTCTTAAATTCTAGTTGTCGTATATTCAGTAATTCATGGTTTCGCTAGAACTTCAAATCGTCGTACAAAGACTCTTTAATTTTGTAAGTTAACGCCATTTGAACCTAAACTCTCCCATTTTTAATTCAATCGATTAAGTTCTCACCAAGTACTATATTCCTATTAAAATATCTCATTTAGATTTGTAAATAAACTTATCTTTGTAACCTTGAATTCATATCCTATTTTTCATTCAAGCATCCCTCTTCAAATTCTTCCATTGCTAAGATATTTAGGATCTTAGCTGGTGCCCTTGGTTATCTAGGCTCAGTATAATTCAACTTAGCATTCAGTAAATTCTCAAAAACCATCCCGCTAAAATGGTAACTATGGTAAGGTATGGTAACTATGATGAACTGTGAATTGTGATCTTAATTCGAAGTTAAGTACAGCACGAGTGGGTGGGTGACTGCTTCAAAGCGGGCCGCTAAAGGCGTGCGTTCGTTTTGAAAGTAAAATTGGTTTCCCGTTTATGTTGAGATGGGTTACAATATGAATATATATACATTGATTAAATCATCCTGATTATTTGATTGGAGAACATTTTAATATAAAATTCCATGGGAGTCTTACCATTATAGGAATGCCCTAGAGGGTATTGCTATAAGAGAACAATAAAACAATGGAGTTCTTAAAATTGCATGCGGGAGGGATTTCAGTTCTGTAAAATGATTTTTTTTTTTCGACAAATTTAGGCATCCTGCAAGAATTTTTTCAGGGTAGCAAAGATTGTTACCTATTTCAAATATCTTAGAAATCTCAAGATCCAAGAATTCCGGGCTGGCGACCTGCAACTCCCGGAGAAACATTGAAATAAATACAGACCGTTTGACTTTGTCATTATGACCTGAGCACAAATGAATATAAGAACCAGCGATGGTAGGCTTACGATAGACGGAAAATTTAAATCCAGATGGAGTCCTGTGAATAAGTAGATCTAAGAACAGAAGGACACCAAGTTGTTCGAGTTCAAGTGTAAATTTAACAAACAGGGGGAATCATATAATTAAGTTCAGTAAGAAAACCATTAACATCCTTAGAATAAGGATGTTATTTGAAGTTTAATAATATCAAGAATAATTTTGTGATCATAATGAAACTTTCAGAAATAGTTGGTAATAGAGGTGTAAGTTTTTGGTCCAAAAATGGCTAATTGATTCAATTATTTCTGTAGAAGTCATGCCAGTTTTAGTGAAGCATTGATTTTTAACAAATTTTCGCTGAATTTTCAGATATTTATCGACTATTTAAACCAATTTTATTTTAACCAGGGCTGGGAACTAAAATGAATATCGATTCGAGTTTCGATTTGAGTTTGGCATTTTTAATAATATGAATTCGGATTTCGATTCGAGTTCTCTATATATTTTTTTTTATTCAAATCTTCGGCTTTTTGTTTTTTTAATATGGATTCGAATTCGATTCGAGTTCAATTTTAGCCTGCATTTCGAATGATTAAATCTATAATTTCAGAGTTCTATATGCTTTTTTCTCGTAAAATATAATTTATAACAAAGTAACTTATAAAACTTTTTCCCTTCTTATTAAACATTTTCCTTGAGTTAAGGTAAATTCGTTATTTACTGTGGCTTAGTTGGACAAAGAACTTGTAGGGTGTGGTTTAAATTGAATATATAACTGTGTGAAGGCAGAACAAAGAGAATTACTATTTTTATATAGCAATATATCGCGTTATGTGTCGTTCAGTCCGATTTCTCTGATTCGCGTAATTCATCTTTGTATATAGTCGTGTACATAACGTAGACATTAAGGTGTAACTCTTAAAGGCTCTATTCGTCCGGCCTCCTTTAGACTTTGCTCGCACTTGACCTCGAACTTAATTTATGTCAGAACTTAGAACTTAAAACTTAATTAAAGAACTTTTGTAAAGTGCAATTATGATTTAGTTCAATAAGAATTCTATTTTTGCTTTGGTGACTTCTATATCCTGACGTTCCGTAATCTCCCGGCCTTAAGGCCTTAAAAATCGTGAAAAGAGCCGTTGCGCATTCTCCTCGTTAATCGCAATTCCTCGCGATTACATAACTCCCGAAATACCGTTATTCTTCCTTGGTGTGGTCTATCCCCATCCTCCGGGCTATTTTGCCCCGTCGCTAGAATAAGACCGCCCTTCGGCTTAGGGCACCCCATAGCAATCAACAAATAACTCTCGTGGGAAATAAGGAAGGGCAAACCAACCATGGCATCTGTATGAACCGGAGTCCTTGACAAAAGATTGCGCGATAACTCGGTAATCTATCACCATTACTGGCAACCAACGTTCCCCTTCCAAGGTTCTTGGGTTGTCCTCACGATTACCTTCAAGGTTCCCTCATAATTAGGGACGACCTTCAAGAGCTCACCCATAAAATATTCGCAAAGTCTCAATGTACGGGAACCGTATGTAAGGATAAAAAAAAAACGCAGTCAAATGAAAGTTTTTAATGGGAAAATACATACTACATTTTTTCTCTATTGAAGTATTATGCAATAAAAATACAGAACCCACGAAGCATTTTTAATCATTGTACATTAAAACATTGTGCAAAAAAACTGGTAAAGCATATATTACAAATTTTCATTATTATACTAAAATATTATGCAATAAACATAAAAAATACAAATAATATCTTATAAGAACAATTCAAGCTCTTTTAAAAACAAACTTGACAACCAAATGGTGAATATTTTTGACATAAATTTAAATTCAAAATCTCTTAGGGATTTCAAAACTCGGGTCAGAAGAAAGGTTTTGCTTTGGGTCATCCTGTGATTAACATAACATAACAATTTCACCGATGACAAAAGCCACAAGGGCCTATCAAAGGTCATCTGCATCTGTCAAATCCTACCCACAAAATGCATCCATAGGATTGTGTCAGATCATGCATCTACAATATACAATTAGAACCATCCACAGGAATGTGTCAAAAACAAAAAGCATCATCATCAAGACTCGTCAAAATCCAAATCAATCATAATATACTATAATAAAAAAAGTGCATCCACAGGAATGAGTCCAGAATAACCCCCTCCCCCAAGTTAACCCTCCCTCCCCATATAATCATCTAATCTGCGTTTGAAAACATTCAAGTTTGGACTGTCTACTGTCTCAGATGACAAAGTATTCCAGTAATCTACCACTCTATTGGTGAAAAAATATTTTCTAACATCCAACCTTCACCTCTGTTTTTTAATTTTTAAGTGGTGATTCCTAGTCTTATTACTACCTTCCAACTCAAATAACTTGCTAAAATCCAACTTATCCATCCCAGAACTGATTTTATTAGCTCAATCATATCTTCCATCACACATTTTCTTTCTAATGAGAACATATTTAGTACCCTTAGTCTATCTTCAAAACTACAAGGCGCTATTTTTGGATTCATTTAAAAAATCCCAGAAATTAAACACAAACTTTTAAAATGAAAAAATGGAAAATGCTTTTCCCTTACTTTAGTGTCGGGGTTATAGATTGGAAATAGTGGTGAGGAAGCGATTTTGAAAAAATAAAGTCCCACTTAGAGCCGAACGTTTGAAATAATGGCGATTGATCTCGCCAGTCTCAAAATCACATTTTTTTTAGCACATTTAAAAGAAAGATTATCTTGGATCGCTAACGCTTGACCGCACTCTTCACAATTAATTTATGATCGGCTAAAAATGTTATTATTTTTTCTCGATCGCAAAAGAACCCGGAAAATTCGAGATTATTTTTAGATCAAGTTGAACACAAGGAATCCATGTTAAAACTAAAACTCCCGTATAAAGGATCATTTCTCATCCTCAAAACTAGTTCCTCTAAAAGTTCTAGCTAAGTATTTTAAAATTTATAAAAATGATAAAAATAGTCAAATAATGCAAACAAAAAATAATGGCTGAAAAATAAATATACAGTGATTAAAGTGATCTGAAATGGAATAAAAAAATAAAAATTCATTATTTATTCATTGATGACGTCACCCTTCCGCCACGAGTCATAGAAGCGATTTTGGTTTAAAAAATGTGAGAATTAACGTTAGTTAATTGCTTGACCTCACTCTTCACAATTAATTTATGATCGGCTAAAAATGTTATTAATTTTTCTCTATCGCAAAAGAACCCGGAAAATTCGAGACTATTTTTAGATCAAGTTGAACACAAGGAATCCATGTTAAAACTAAAACTCCAGTATAAAGGATCATCTCTCATCCTCAAAAACTAGTTCCTCTAAAAGTTCTAGCTAAGTATTTTAAAATGTATAAAAATGATAAAAATAGTCAAATAATGCAAAAAAAATAATGGCTGAAAAATAAATATACAGTGATTAAAGTGATCTTAAATATAATAAAAAAAAAATTCATTATTTATTCATTGATGACGTCAACCCTCCGCCACGAGTCATAAAAGCGATTTTGGTTTAAAAAATGTGAGAATTAACGTTAGTTACGTTATTTTATAAAAATCCAATTATATACTTGGGGCTGCACTTCCCAGACCCCCCCCCCCTCCCTCCCAACTGATTGAAATTTCAGGGGCATTGCAGGGCGATCCTCCCTACGAACCGACCCTCAAAACTAGTCAAAAAAGATAAAACATAGTAGAACATAGACGAAATATTATGCAACCAGGACCACAGATCTTCAGGTTTACTAGAAAAACTCGGAAAATAAATTTCTTCAGAATTGAATAAATAAATAGGTATTCCTATGTAATTCGATGAGCTGAATTGCATAGCTTCTATAACTTTTTTTGATTAGCAGGGTCTAAAACGTTGGAAATGTCGGCGCTATCTTCGTCTTAAATTACCTTATTTTTGTTGCCCTCCTTTGAACTGACTCTAGTAGGTTGATGTCATTTCTAAAATGTGGTGACCATGCTTGTATACAGTACTCTAAATGTGGCCTAACATAGGAGTTGTAGATTTTAAGGATAAACTCTTTACTTTTGTAGCTAAATTCCTGTTAATGTATCCTAGCACCCTATTTGCCTCAATACACTGCTTTGAAAACTTCAGTGACCTCTCTACTACTACACCTAAGTCCTTCTCATCCTCAACTGAATTTAGGTAATGCCCATCCATTTCATTGCTAATCTGAACATCTTTAAATCTAATTGCGATAAGTACGCCATGCAATTGAAGAGCCGGAACGCATAAGAGTTGTAACTCCCTATTTATCAACTATAAATCAATTACTAATTGCCAATCAATCTCCCAATTATTATAATTCCCATTTAACAATTAATTTATAAAACCATTTAACACTACCCAATCTAATTATCAATCATCAATTGTTATATTTAATTTACAAATTACTATTTAACGATTATCCAATCTATTTAACCATTATCCAATTACCAATTATATTCTAATTATCAATCATCATATGTTGTACTCTAATTACCAAACCATATTTATCGGCGCCAAACTTTATCAAATGCCTTTCTTATATCCCTCAGCACTAGGTCAGCATAATTTCTTTTCCTCCTTTATCTTCGCCAGTTTCTCTGTGATCATTGTCAGTGCAGTATCCGTACCCCTCTGTCTCCTAAACCCATGTTGCTGTTGGTTGTGAAGTCCGTTGACATCGAGATAGGTTTGCACCCTGTTAGCAATGACCTTGTCCATAATTTTCCCTCCAAATTCGAGCAGAGAGATTGGTCTATAATCTGCTGGGGAGGTATGGTTTTTGCCCGATTTTGGAATAAATATAATTTTTGATAGTTTCCACTCATTTGGTTAGTACCCGTGTTGAGGGCCGCATTCATAACATTTAGTAATCCTTGGGTGATGTTAGGTGGTGCATTTGCTAAGTTTGCCTTTGTTAATCCAGGGAAGCCTGGCGCCCTTTGTTTAAAGTCCCTCAGAGTTTGGCTTAGTTCCTGATTGGTGATCTTTCTTCAGTATCCATCCGTGGGTCTCTCTTGTTGTTAAAGGAATAGGCGTTGTTAAAGGAATAGGTTCAGTCTATTCCTGCATTTAATTGGTCCATGATGTCATTGCCAAATTCTGTGTTGAAGTTCTCCTCTTCCTCTTGGGTAATCTTGAAGATGTTCGCCCAGTAGCGTCTAAATACGGATTCCAGTTGGTTGGGCTCGGTGATAAGTTCCCCTCTTTGGTCTTTTATTTTTATCTTCCTTAGTAGGGATTTTTCCAGATACCCTTTCACTGTCTGCCATAATCTTCTGGGGTCCATCTTCTCATCGAGCTTTTATATGAGTCAGTCTAATGAGCAGTTGTAGGTTGTCGCGGGATTCCCTAAGAATCAGGTGGAGCTCCCTACTGGGCCCCCATCTACTGATTTCCTCGATTGCTCTCCTATATTTTCTTGCATCTCTATCATCTCCTGGGTCCAAATTGGTGCTGGTAAGGTTCTCTGTTTAGTTTTTGGCGCGACTATTCTGTCTGCTTCTAACATCTTTGTTGTAATGCGGTTTAGTTCATTGTCTATTTATTGTGGTTTCTCTTCTTCCAATTGTCCTGGTACATAGTCTTGGCATGTGGTACGGTATGTTTCCCAGTCGGCGCGCACATAAGCTTTCCTTTCTTTAATTGGGATCTGGGTGGATTTCAGCAGTGTTTATATGTGAAACGGTTTGAGCGTTATTAATTCTCTTAAAATCTATCGTGAGGCTGATTGGACAATTTTTGCAGTGCTTAAGTCTAAAAGCTGATTCGCTAGTTTGTTAACGCTAAGGTCTGTTATTTCAAAATGAACATATGTATAACAATTAAATGTGTCTCAATCCTGATTGGTTGAATTTTGTAGAATTATGACTAGATGGAATAACTATTTATATAGCTGTATTTTATGGAAAAAAGGTTATTAGCAGTAATTAGTCAAGAAGAAAAAAGAAGTTATCCTTACCGTTCGCCTTTTCGAGACTTGTTCCCGCAATTTCCAACGGAATAAAGAATCCAGCTCAATATTTTCCTTTATCCTAAGGAAGCTTCGTTTGATCAAATAACCTAGCCTGATACACAAGAAGAGCTTCCCTTTTCCTACCTTACATAAAAGGGCATATAACGTCTGGAATACTCATACCTCTACTCCTATTACATAACCTATGTACTCCTTTCCCTACCCCATACTTTCCTTCTTTCTCCTCCTCCTCCCTATTTTCCCTCATCCCTTTACCCCTTCGCTATCTCCCCCTTTTCAACGGGGGAGGGGGTGAGAGGGAAGCTCATTCAAACTAAGCTATAATAAATTTGTAAAAATATTCACAAAATCACGTTAAAAATATAAACTTTGCTCTCTCTCTCTCTCTCCCCCTCCCCACAATTCCCCCATCACCCCTCCCCTCTCTCCCCCTCGTCCCTTCCACCTCCCCTCCCATCTCTCCCCTCGCCCTCCACTTTCCCCTCGACCCCCTCTATCTTCCTCGCCACTCCCCGACTATTTCCAGCCACCCCTCAATTTTTCCATATCTCCCCTCTCTCCCCCTTCTCCAACACACTACCCACATGAGAGAAGAGGGTTTAAGCATATAGGAGATAGTTAGATAAAGATGGAGGGGTAGATATAGGTGGAAAGAGTGGGTAGGGGGGAGGGGGAGGTGGCAGGGTGAGAGGGGAAAGGTGATGGTGCAGGGGAGTGGGGAGAGAGAGGGGGAGTGCGGGAGAGAGAATGAAGAGAGAGATGGGAGAGGGGGGGAGATAAGGGGGTTGAGAGGTGGAGAACGAGAGAGAGAGAGAGAGAGAGAGAGAGAGAGAGAGAGAGTGGGAGTAGAAAGAGGGCTGAATAGAGAAGGCGGAGAGAGAGAGAGAGGTTGGTAGAGAGAGGGGGACATGGTGGGGGATACAGAGTTAAGGGAGATGTATGGGATAGGTGGGGAAGAGGGGGGAGTGGAGAGACATGTTCATTTCTGTAGGCTATTGTAAGAACGTGAAAATTCCTGTATGATATTGCACAATAAAATAATATTTCATTTCTATACAGTGGAACCTCGGTTGTCGAACGGCTTCCTTTTCGAAAAAATCGATTATCGAACAAAATTTTGAACTAAAAATTGCCACAGTTGTCGTACCATAACTCGGTTTCCGAACAGGCCGACAATACCACGCGGGCACCACACAAGCTTGCCTCAGCCCGCGCTCGGAGTATACACGCTAAGAACTGTTGTCTGATTTTGCCGGTACAGGTTGAAGATCCAAAATCCGGCTTCCTCAGGACCAAGACCGTGCCGGATTTTGGATTTTTCTTGATACCCCTATACAATATCCATTTACGTAATTTGGCGCATTTCCATCGATAATTTCTTGTCGAAATTATCGATTAAAAAAATTGCCCCAATTCTAGCGAATATCTCGGGAACTAACCTGCCAATTTGAACGAAACCAAGGTCATTCAAAAGGGGAAGAAATTCCACATCCATTTATATACAGCTTATCAACGTTGTCCCATAATCCTGGTTTTTATTCATGGTTTTATGTTTTTTTTTCGGCGATATCTCGCAAAAAAAAGACGAGAGAAGAAATTGGAAATTTTATATTTTCGCATATAACGCTTATTTTCGCCTCGACGCGATAGATAATGTATTATACATCGTTAGATGGCATATTCTAATCTCTCTTTAATGTATAAATAAATCCCTTGCGTGTCCGATGAAACTTTCCGGAAGAAAATTAGGTATAAGTCGGACTGGGCGCTAAAATGTTCGACCCGATTTTTGAGCTATCGTTAGACGCAGGGTGGGTACTTAGTTCTTCAGGCCAGTGTATGAAAATCCACCCTTTCCCGAAGATTACCAAAGTTATTGACGCTGAACCTTCGCTCGAGGACCCCAAATCGAGAAAACGACCCTTACCCGTAGACATAATTGAATATAAAATCGCTACTACTTATCGTACGGAAAAGATTTAGATATGAATTTAAAGGTAATATGATCTCCCATACGCACAAACCGGAACTTTCAGCCAAATGTACTTTTGCAAAAGTTTGAATAAGCAATCATTTGGCGTCCAGGAACGGATTAATCCATTTTACATTGATTAGTATGGGGAAAATTGTTTCAGTTTTCGAACTTTTCGGTTCTCGAACGGCCTGAATTCAGGAAAGAATTAAATTCGAAAACCGAGGTTCCACTGTATTTTTGTTTTTTACCCATGTTGTTAGTTTGTGAAGTGCAAGAAAACTATCAAAGGTATCTAAATTCCGTTTTTGCATTCGATAAAGGAAGATTGAAAGTATCTTGCATATGAAAATTGTCATGAATAGGAAGGAGGTTATTGAGATATTAATCTTTTAAAAAATGTGCCATTGTTTTTGGAGGGGTGGGGGGCTGGCACCCGATATATATATATATATAGATATATATATATATATATATATATATATATATATATATATATTATTACATAACTCTTTCTAAATTACAATGAACATAGACTTTTTCCACTTCCATTAAAGCAGCAACATCTCTGTCAACGCCACTGAGCATATTTTTGATATTGAAGACAACCGGAATAGTGTCGTCCCTGAACCGGCTCTGAAGCTCAGTCCACACCTGGTCAATGACCGCGACATAGATAGATCGACAGTAATATACCTCACCTATCTTGTAGTGTACTTTCGCTTGCTGCGTTTGCCGCCTACAAAATCAGGGCACAGGAGTGGAGCTGCCAAGTGTAGGCCATGAATGGTCTTTTGCAGTCTCCTTCTTTTCTTATGTTCTTATGTGACGAGCCGATTTCCTGCAGGAGCTCCTCTGCCTTCTTCAAGACCTCGCGGAAGCTGGCCAGTGCACCTTTCGGGACTTGTTGAGATTCGTCTTTACTTCACTGATCGTAGCGTATGCTGAGACGAAATCGGCTGTAAGAGACTGCGGGGCTCGGCTCCGCTCCACGGTGTGAGCTAGAAACAGGGGTGAAAGTAGGATTAAGTTCTTGCATGAACTACTCCAACCTTCAACATCCCCCCCCCCCAAAAAAAAAAAAAAATCGATTCTAAAATGATTGTATGATGTAGTAATTAGACACACATACTTTATAGCAAAACATTTATTGTCATGTAAGTGCAACAAAGTTATTTGGAAAAATATCATAACACAAACTTAAAAGAAATTCAACATCATTGAACAATGCAATAATCTGTTTGAAGTATTCAGACACTGTGTGGACAACAAATCAAGCTGGCCATGTCCATAGGTGGGCACGATAACGAAAAAAATGTATCACGATAACCGATAAATCGATAAAGATAACCTTATCGGCGATAATCGATACCTGGCGGTAAATTTATCGCCCGATAAGGTGATGACCGATTAATCCAAGATTATAATACAATATTGATTATTTGACTATATATAGCGTTATTTTATAATACAATAGTAAGAATATTTGAATATTGTTTCTTAGTTTCTTACCTGGTGAGGCTCTCCTTCATCTCCTCATAGGTTTTAAGGATCCTCCTCCCAGCTCGGACCTACCTATTTCTGCCTCCAAGGCACGCGGTGCTCGCGCCTGTGCTAAACTGGAACCAAAAACTGAAATTATCGATTATCGTTAGTTTGGAACTAAAATACCGATGAATCGATAACGCTGAAAAAATCAGATAACCGATAACCCGATATCGTTATCGCGATAACGCCCATGTTCCTTTCTGGGTGTTAGGAAAATTGTCGATTACCAACTAAAACTGATAGGCCTTGATGTAGGCAATGGAAATTCAGGGAAAATGGAACCACACACATTTCCACACTTTCTACCCAGGGCGTTAGTAGTTGTTCTCTTTTTATGTTTAGTGGCAAGCCATTCCTTTTGTTGAGGTAGCTGCTTTTCTTACTTTGCCCAGCCATCTCTTCACATAAGGCAGTGGATCCCACTGCCTGTATGGTGGTTCTAGACAACTGATGAAGAGGAGAGTGGCTGCATTCTTGGTTGTGAGTTTGCTCCTATACTTTGTAATGGTCATGTTCATTGAGCTGAACCCTCTTTGACAATCTGCAATGCTTGCAGACAGTGTGTCTACTGCCATACGCAGCTTCTCCCTCCACTTGTCTTGTACTCCACGAAACCACCAAGGTGGGCCTCTTTTTCATTCCCATGTAGGACCTGACTTTAAGCCTTCACCTCCTCTTCTCCTAAGCGAGGATTGTCATGTTCCCAGTTGTCAGTGTCGAGGACTGATATTTGATTGATGAGGGTGTTGTAGGTCTCTTTTCAGTTGGCTGTGACACTGGCCTGTGCTCTGTTTGCTGTGGTTGTGAAAAGCCTTTCTTTCATGTTGTCAGACACCCCTCGAATGAACTGACCAGAGTTGATGATGGGTGACTTTCCCACACCTAGCTGCTCTCTCTTAAACTCCATCACTTCCTCTGTTTGGTTGGCAATGACAGTGTGTTGTCATAGGTAGGTACTGAGGATTTAGATGCGTTTGACATACATTGTTATGGTTGTTTGGGCCTTTGGGAGTGTCATCTTCTTATTTTGGATCATTTAAAACAAGTCCTTGAGTTTACTGAAAACATCTGCCATCGCTGCATGGCTCTTCAGGAAGTTGATCGAGCACAACTTGGAAAACAGACCTTTGAATTTACTCCTCTCTCTATCATCCCCAGTCTTATCTTCTAATGCCTTCCGGAAATGTTGTGCCAAGGCTGGAAAGGAATGCCAAACTGCAGAGACCTCCCTGTATGAGGAAGCTACCCACGAACATTGAACACTTTGCCGATCCTTTGGAGGGTGATGTGGAGGTTGTGATCATATTCACTCAGCTCCCTGACGTTCTTCGGTGACCGGCTGTATAATGAGTATAGAGGGTCGAGGAAAGCATGGAAGTCTTTTGTTCCTCCTGTCACATCCAGTGCCTGGTCCGCAGCAAGCTCCATTCGGTGATTGAGCCAGTGCCATAACACTATCCCAGAGAAGTCATCCTGGAGTAGCTTTCCAACATCTGAATCAATGAATGAATGGTTTAATCACACACCATCATGAAATTATTGCACTACATGTACAGTAAACTTAACTTACCTGACTTTACTTCCAGCATTACAGTGGCCCCATCATTGCAAAATCCAATGAAGACTTCCTGGAGTAGCTCAATGGTGAAGCCATTCTTCAGCATGCAACCCATAAGCTATTCCTTGATGTGAGCTGCGGAGAGACTTTCCAGCTACACTAAATCCAGTGGAAAGGCAATGGGTTCCATCTCCGCATCTACACTCGCTCTCATATACACAATAAGTGTTGACTTGTGTCCCACACTTGTTGACTCATCAGCCAAGATGCTGATCTTACTCTTGTTCTGGATTATCTTCTTCAAGATTTCCCTTTTCATCTGGGCTGACAAATGCTCAATAATATCAGCAGAGATAGTCTTGTTGTGCAAAACACGCCCCAAATCGACGACGGAATTGACTTTCTGCAGGTCGATCAGACTTTAAAAATCAGTGAATGTGTAGGGGTGCGAAGATGTACAGAGAAAAATTCCTTCCAAATCGATAATATAAATAGCCTATTAAATTACCAATTCAAGACGGACTAAGCGCATGGTGTAATGGCTGAGAGCATTGACGTTTAGATCTAAAGGTACCACGTTCGAAACTCAAAGTCCACAACTTTTATGAAGAAATCTCCAGAAGAAAACGGAAATCAAGGAAAACGCTTTAAGGACAACTCAACCAACTCAAGAAGACTCAAGATGAATGGATCGCCTCAAGAAAGAAAACGGAAGACAAGGAAAACCACTCGAAGGACCGACCCAACAAGAATACTTAAGAATAAATGGAAGACAATGTTTGAAGGGCCAACTTAAAGATAAGGGAAATTCAGAAGAAATAAATATTCGAATATAAAAAAAAAGCGAAAATCGAGATGAAGAAATTATATTGATAAATAAATAAACACTATGATAAATGCCCCCCACCCCCCTAAATGAATGGCTTGTCATTCTTGGTTTCATAACATGCCGTCCTGAATATCTTGGCGGTAGAATGAAATGTAGCCTCCTGAGTCCTGACTCCTGGCATTAATATCCATCAGTACATCTTTCTTGGATGACTGGATGACTGAAGAATCTGGCTTGTTTCATCGTGTGCTTTGGAGTTCCCATGCTCATGGATTTTTTTTTGCTATTCCCTCATCCCAGTGAATAGCAATATTGATACCACGGGATAACATGGCCTGTCAGTGTAGCCTACTCGTTCCTGGTAGTTCTGCTGCTTCCTCCCTCTGTTCCTCATCTTGCTCTATCCTAACAACATCAGTATCATCTTCGGCCTCTCTTTTTCTCTTAAATATCTGATCAATTATTCTTTGCATTTTGACACTTTTCTTTTCTCAATTCAACAAGCTTGAGCATCTGATCTGACATTTCACTGTTCCCTCCTTCTGCAAAGCCAAACCAGAGATTGAAAATTCCATAGCAGAGACTCTTTATTACTTAGAGATGGTTTACTCAATAACAATGCCACTCTAAAAAGTTGTCACAGGAAGCGTTTCCTAAAATTCAAATTCTAAACATGTCATAATAGGCCTACTATCACTGTTAACATTGGAAAAATTCCCCTGTGAGCGTTCACCCACTTAATGCGACCGCTACTACCATTACTACGATGCGGACTGCCGAGCCGAGCGCGTGCATATTGTGTGCGAATGTATAGAAATGTTCTAGTCCAACGCGTTACAAAATGCACTTCAACACAACAGCACATATGAAATTCTGTTGATAGAATGAATCATACCAAAGAGATTTTTATGTAGCCCTCAAATATACATTTATTTCGGAGAAATTCGCTTCAAAATTGTACTGATCATGTTGTGTGACAGGCTACTGTGTACTCTCAAAAGCGTTCCGCTGCATACCGGCCGTATATTTCTTTCCGTAACGGCGTATCGCACCGTTCCGGCCTACTTTATAGCAATGCCCTATGGGCATTCCTATAATAAAATAAATCCTTTTGGGAAACTTAAATATATTTATATATTATTTATAAAATTCAAATTATTCATTTATTTTACTTAACTCTTGTCCATTAAATCATTCATGTATAACTTAATAATTCACTCATTTATTTTACTTAACTTTTGTCAATTAAATCATTCATGTAATTTATGTATAACTTAAAAATTCATTAATTATTTTATGCATAACTTTTTGCTATAAAATCATTCATTTATTTTATGTAACCTTTAATAATTCAATCATTCCGTGACGAGAAATTGATTTCATTTAACGCACAGATACAAACAACATCTCTTAGAATTTCACGCACATACAAACACACGCATTTCACCCCTTGTGAAATAACGCGAAATGACTCTCTCACTGGTATTCTCGTCGCCGTCATATTAAGGTCAGTTAAAATCTTCCCTCTTCACTTATTCTCTAAAATCACCCCATACTAGAGAGAGATCCTAATTCCCATTCACAATTTCATTGCAGCCCCAATTCACTAATTATAGTCGCTACAGAAAACGATTACATTCGCTACATCAAAATCATTTCCACATTCAACATCCATTTATAAAATTTATACGGCACACTTCATCTCGCCACGTGAAGTTATTTTCAACTCAAGTTCAACCTTGCTTAATTTAACGTATTTCAACTTATTATAATATGTTTTTGTTAATCTCTAATACATATATATTATTTTCATTAAAAACTCGTTGTGTTTATTTTTCATCCCAAGTGTTTCCTTTGGCCTACATTGTTCATAATTCAAAATCCCTTCAGTCAATCCAAATTTCTGCGTAAAGAATATTGTATCATATACGCTATCTAGGCCAACGATATAATATTCGACATTTGCATAAAATGGTGCCCCAAAATTAATATATCTCCCGTCAATCGATAATTCTAAATTTAAACGTAAAATAATTTCCAATCGTCGCGGCCATTCACGTTTCCCCAAGATCGCCCATTTTCATTCAGGCGTTTCAATTTTTGGTTTCACGTTGTATTCAAAACATCATTCTTCCAATCACTATAATTCATATTAATTTAAATTCAGAATTTCTCATAAATACAACGAGTGAGTTTCTTATTTCCGAGAATTTTTTGTTTCAATTTTTCGTTCCTTCGCGTGACTGAAGTTCCCGCACACACACACGCACATCCATTCACCCATAACGTGTACACACAGTAGCGACTATAATGGGCCGTCGAAGTACTTCCATAAGCGGCTCACCGGATGGAAGGTCCTCATTTCTAGATCGCTGCGTTTACGGAAAAAGAAAAGACTGATGCAATCATACAGGGTCTCCCCATGAGTATATTCATTGAATTTAGGGAGATTTTGATTAACGGGGATCAGGCTGGCGTTCTGGACCGCCTGAGAGAGGCATTTCATACGAAGTACAGCAGGTCCCAAGTAGACGACCTAAGGCAGCTCCTGAACACCCAGGAAATGGAGGATAAGAGTCCTTTGACTTTCTTAAAGCACCTAAATGACCTAATCAGGGTAAAAGGTGCGCAACCTGACGTTTTTAGCCCTCTCCTCACTGAGATTTTCATGAGGGGAATCCCAGAGGGGATCAGGCCGCTTATTTTAAATTCAAACCCCTCGGATATACAGGGGATAGCCATAGCCACCGATAGATTATTTATGAATCCCTCCGTGAATTGGGGGCAACGGCCTATCTACTAATATTTCTATTTCTCAGGTTCGAGGAACGTCGAGCTCCTCTGACGACCGGGCCGAGTGTTTAGAGGTTCCATCATCTTTATCGAGGTCACTCGAGGCCTCAATACGGAGGATGGAGGCCGACATCCAAAGGTTAATGCTGCTCCAGGGATCACAGAGCGAGCACAGGCAGAGTTTTGGGAATCAAAGGCGCAGGTCCCGCTCTAGTTCACAAAAGAGAAACCAAGGAGGGACATCCCAATGCAAAATATTTTCAAACTTCTTCCGACTATTCTCACCATCTTCCACACCATCAGGGCCTATGCTGGTACGGTCAAAGGTGCGGTCACAACGCTGTACGCTGTACACAGCCTTGTAACTATCATTATGCTTTTTCCCACACTGCGCCTAGTAGTCTCTAAAAGCATAATGTGACTTTCACCCAATCTACTCAAAGTTGTTGGTATCACAACAAATATGGCGTACAGGCTGTAAAATGACAACAACCTTGCACATATTTGCAACCAATACCTCCACCTTCACCTAATCTCACATCTCCACTCCTCGCACATCACTCTTCATTACCAAACTCTCCGAATCCTCAATCAAATCTTCATTCTTCAATTTGCACCTCAAATTCTCCTTCTTTAAACTAGAAAGGCATGGGACAAAAGGGTCTATATCCCCTGCCCACATCTCATTTCCTCAGGTAGGTCCTCCATTTCGTATTTTGTACCCACTTTCTGGTTTTTCATTCCTGGTGGACACTGGTGCTGAATGCAGTGTCATACTGTCATACCAATTTCTAAGGCCGACAAAGCTTCTGCCCCTTTAGTTTTAGTTCTGAAAGCAGCCAATTCGACCAATATTAGGACATATGGAAGGTGTAACCTTCAAGTTTCACTCATTCTCCGTCGAGTTTTTCGATGGACTTTCATCATGGCCGAGGTAGATTGTCCAATATTGGGCTTCGACTTTCTTTCGGCTCACGACCTCTTGGTCGATTCTCATCAACGCAAGCTTGTCGACCGCAAAACTCTCCTCACTATCTCAGCTTCGTACTCACCTTCTCAGAGTTCCCTCATCTC
This sequence comes from Ceratothoa steindachneri, assembly GCA_963969495.1. Taxonomy (NCBI): domain Eukaryota; kingdom Metazoa; phylum Arthropoda; class Malacostraca; order Isopoda; family Cymothoidae; genus Ceratothoa; species Ceratothoa steindachneri. The sequence continues at coordinate 78,633,678 of OZ018324.1, read as the reverse complement.
TATTTGTCTCCCATCCACCTAGCTACTGTTTCAGCGTCTTCTTCAGGGGTTTCCTGAGCTCACCCTTCCACATTCGAAAGATAGGCCCATTAAACATGGTGTGGTGCATCGGATCGAGAGAACAGGAGGTCCTTTATTCTCACGGTTACGCCGTCTAGCATCTGATAAACTCTCTGTTATGCGTGATGAATTCCAATTCATGATTGATGCTGGCATTTGTAGGCCTCCCTCTTCTCCGTGGGCCTCTCCACTTCACATTGTGCCCAAACCCTGCCGGGGGAATTCAGAGCAATTGGGGATTACAGATCTCTTAACGCTGTGACGATTCCTGATCGCTATTATTTGCCGTACTTAGCCAATTTCACCTCGTCTCTTCATGGGTGTACGATTTTTTCTCGCTTGGATCTGGTCCGTGCTTTCAACCAGATCCCTATTCACCCAGATGATGTCGCAAAGACTAACATCAACACTCCGTTTGGTGCTTTTGAAATGGTCAAAATGCCATATGGATTGCGGAACTCTGGTCAAACTTTCCAGCGCTTTATGGATCAAGTCCTTAGGGGTCTTCCTTTCGTATTTTGCTGCATCGATAACCGTCTAATATCATCTTCCTCACTGGAGGAACACCTTTCTCACCTTCGCCAAGTTTTTCTCGTCTTCAGATGTACGGTATCGTACTAAACGCCTCCAAGTGCCTCTTTGGTGTCCCGCAACTCTCATTCTTGGGGCACCATCTCGAGTGCAGGGATAAGCCCACTCAAAGATGTAGTTACCGTGATGCGAAACTTTTCTCGCCCTACATCACGCAGGCAACTCAGGAGTTTTTGTGGCATGGCATATTTCTACCACAGATTCATCCCTAAATGTGCCCAGGTCATGCAACCTATCAACTCTATGCACAAAAAGAATTCTCCTCTTGAATGGTCTGCTGAGGCGTGCGACTCGTTCTCTCACACCAAAGAGGCTATTGCCTGCGCCGTGGAATTGGCTCATCCTTCTCCAGGAGCTCCTATCAGCGTCACCTCCGATGCATCCTCAACCCACGTAGGTGCAACTTTGCAGCAGAAAGTTGGTGACCAATGGTAACTTCTTGCTTTCTTCTCTCGCGCTCTTAAAGACCCTCAAAAGAGATATTCAACGTTCTCTCGAGAACTCCTCGGAATATATCTCGCTTTCCGCCACTTCCGCCATCATTGGAAGGGCGTGAATTTACCATTTTTACTGACCATAAGCCCTTGGTCGGTGCATGTTCGTCTCGTAGTACTTCGTCAGTACACACTGCAGTTGACACTCGTCATCTTGACTTCATCCTGCAGATGACGAACGATATTCGCTACGTTCCTGGTTCTTCAAACGTCCTACCGGACGCACGCTCTCGCATTTCATCGATTTCGGGCACGCAACTCTGCTGCACCGCACCCATCGATCATGCAACAATAGCGCTTGCCCAGGAACAAGATGAAGACACAAAAATACTGCGTCACTCTTCTCAACTCGTCGTTCGCGAGATCGACTTGCCGGATAGTCCTTCCAAGTGCATCCTGGTTGACTATTCAATTCCTGACTGCCCTCATCCTCTCATTCCTCTCGCTTACCATCGGCACATTTTCGACCAAATTCATGGTCTCTCTCATCCTAGCGTCAATGCCACACGCAAGCTCGTTGCACAAGCCTTCGTTTGGCCAGGTATGAATGCCGACATGGCCAAATGGACTCGCTCATGCCAGCCATGCCAGCGTGTTAAGTTCCACCGCCACACAAAAGCTCATCTGGTCCCTTTTCCTCTTCCTTCGTCACGTTTTGACGCCGTTCACATCGATCTAGTGGGTCCTCTTTCTTACTCCCGTTGTTGCAATTATCTTTTCACCATGATCGATCGTTTTTCTCGCTGGCCAGAGGCGGTTCCTATCTCGGACATCAGAGCTTCCACTGTCACTCGAGCCTTCGTCTCAGCATGGGTTGCTCAGGTTGGTGTTCCCTCAACGATCATGACTGATCGTGGCAGCCAGTTTGAATCCCACCAACGGGATGCACTGATGTCAGTGCTTGGCTCCTTTCGCCTTCGTACAACAAGGTATCATCCACAGAGTAACTCTGAGGTAAAACGTCTGTATCGAACCATCAAAGCAAGCTTACGCTCTACCGATCCAAACATCAGTTGGGTGGACAAGCTACCTTTGATTCTTCTTGGCATTCACTCGTCCTTGAAAGAGGATCTGGCTTGCTCTGCAATGGAATTAGTTTACGGTACTC